>SJYA01002938.1:1091575-1105622 GCA_006410615.1 Neotragus moschatus | reverse complement strand
GGTCGTCCCCTTCTCTTCCTGCCCCCAATCCCTCCCAGCATCAGAGTCTTTTCCAGTGAGCCAACTCTTCGCACGAGGTGGCCAAAGTACTGGAGTTTCAGCTTCAGCATCATTCCTTCCAAAGAAATCCCAGGGCTGATCTCCTTCAGAATGGACTGGTTGGATCTCCTTGCAGTCCAAGGGACTCTCAAGAGTCTTCTCCAACACCACAGTTCAAAAGCATCAGTTCTTCGGTGCTCAGCCTTCTTCACAGTCCAACTCTCACATCCATACATGACTACTGGAAAAACCACAGCCTTGACTAGACGGACTTTAGTTGGCAAAGTAATGTCTCTGCTTCTGAATATGCTGTCTAGGTTGCTCATAACTTTTCTTCCAAGGAGTAAGCGTCTTTTAATTTCATGGCTGCAGTCACCATCTGCAGTGATTTTTAAGCCCAGAAAAATAAAGTCCGACACTGTTTCCACTGTTTCCCGGTCTATTTCCCATGAAGTGATGGGACCGGATGCCATGATCTTCGTTTTCTGAATGTTGAGCTTTAAGCCAACTTTTTCACTCTCCTCTTTCACTTTCATCAAGAGGCTTTTTACAGCTTCAGCTTATTCAACAGATGAAGTCAGTATCTCCCTGTGTACCTTTCCAAGTCACTAATGAAAGGTTGCCTGGGATTGGACCAAGGACAGAGCCCTATGACCCTCCGCTACCGACCTCCCAGCTTCACGCTAATCAATCATTAGCTCCTTTGGCCAGGAAGGTGTGTGACTTGTATGGCGTCTCATTCTAGGGGCTCATGAGAAGAAAGGGTCTCTTTCCAGGGGTCTGGCTGCCTCTGGGATCCAGCAGTCTCAAAGAGTCTTCCACGCCTTCTTTCCCAGATAAACCAATATCATCAGCTTTTGTTGATCAAGACATTGCTCTGGGTTGATGGGGCTGACATTAGCAGCTGGGATTAATATATATTTTTTCCCCTTTCCATTTATTTGGAGAATCTCATTAAGGCAGGTTTCCTTCAGGAAATTGATGCTTTAATATTCTGCGTTGTCAGCTGAGGGCCTGAATTTTATTTCTTGAATAACATTTAATTAAATGTGTAGGCTCCCTTTCCCTGATGCATCAGTGATCATAGCGCAGGGCCCACCTCCACTACTCTTTGGAAACTCAGCAGAAAGCCGGGGTGGGGGCCAAAGTCCTGCAGAACAATAAAGTTTATGGCCTGTGCCTCCGCAGAAATTCATGCCCAGGGTCCTGCTGATTCCGGCTGCTTCAGATACCTTGATCAAGGAGACACAATCACTCTGTAAATGCTGGTTCCTGGGTTGCCACTTGCATCTTGTCCAAGAAATATCACAGAGGGGGACTCCCCTAAACCAGGAATCAACAGACTAGGATTGAAAACCCCTTAAGTTATATCCAGCTCTTTGCAACCCCATGAACTATAGCCTACCAGGCCCCTCTGTTCGTGGAATTCTCCAGGCAAGAATACTGAAGTGGGTTGCCATTCCCTTCTCCAGGGTGTAGTCCCAACCCAGGGATGGAACCCAGGTCACCTAGATTGCAGGAAGATTCTTTACTGTCTGAGCCACCAGGGAAGACTTGCTGGCCAAATCAGCCTACAACCCATTTTTAAAAATAAAGCTTTATTGGAACATAGCCATGCCCACCCATTTATATATTGTCTATGGCTGTCTTTGAAATGGAACAGAAGAACCCCAGACCTTGTGGCCGAGGAAGGACCAGAGCATCCTCTGGCCAACCCAAGATTTTCTTCGGTTGAGCACTTGTTCTGTGTCAAACATTCAATATACTTCATCTCATCTCAGGCGTTCTTTCAACATACACTTATTGAGGACCTACTCGAGTCAGACACAGTTCTAGGTGCTGAGGATGGAATGCTGATCACGACAGGGAAGACTCTGGCTTTATCCACCAAAAGAGGAAGGAGAACAATAACCAAGTGTCCACACAAATATATAAGCCAGAGAGTTTCAGATAGTCCTGGAGAAAAGAAACCAATATGAGAAAGCATGATGGTGTGCATGGGGGGGAGTGTGGAGAGGTGGTCTGGGAGGGTTTCCCTGAGGAGGTGGCATTTTAGCTGAGATGTGAATGATGAGTAGGAGTCAGAGGAAGATCTGCGGGGAGAGCATCCCAGGTTGGGAAGAGGGACCAGCTGATACAAAGGGTCGGTGGGAATGGGGCAGAGAAGGAGTGAAATCAGCGGGGTGGGGAGGGGTCCTGGGTGTGGGGACATATGTGTTTTGCTGCTGAGTTTGGATTTTAAGTATAGTGGCGATTCTGGGAATATTCACCTAATTTACTTTTAAAATTCACTTTGCTTTCCATGACATAGTAATGAGGCTGGCATTTTTATTATAACACCTTTACTGTGATTTTTTTTTTTTTTTGGCAGTTTATAAAAAGTTCTTTGTTTTCTCTCAGAAAAACTTGCTCAGAATTGTCAGAAATATGAGGGCACTGGCCTAGGGTCAGCCTGTTCACAAGTGGCAGAGTTGGAGTTTGAACCCAGTTCTGTCTGACATTAAGGCCTATCGGAGCTCCTCTGGACCAAGGCGTGGGCGTGAGGGCAGAGGACAGGGGGCTGGGTCGTGCTGATCTCTGGAGGCTGTGTGGACTCATGGAGCTCTCAAGTAATTCTGAGTCAGCATGGTCTGGGACTGTTGACGTCCCATTCCTGGGCTGGGCACCTCTGAGAAAGGCAAAATATATGAACCTCAGTTTCTTAAATCTGTGAAATGGGTGCATAAAGGCTCCAACTTGGAAGAGGATGTGATGGATAATGTACCTAGAGGGTCTGAAGCAGATATTTAGGGAAAATTCATCACATCCTTTCTCCCCTACCCTGACTGCAGACAGAGCAGGAGGAGGAGGAGGAGTGTGGGTCGGGGTGGACCAGGACATAGCTAGTGCCCCACCACTGAATCCTCAAAGCCCTGTTGAGTTGAGGGGCAGAAGGGCTTTGGGAGGCTCCTACCTGGGCTTGTAGGAAAAGCAACCGGTCTTAATTCAACTAGCAGATGAGAATGTGAATGTGATGGGTGGGATTTAGGAAGGGAAGGGAGAAATCTCTTGCCGTCCATTTCTCAGAGAAAAGACCGGACACAGACTGCGGAGGCTCTGAGCCCAGGTTTCCAGTCTCCAGTCTCAGGTCATTCCCACTGTTTCAATTTTCAGCCCAACTCATTCTCAAGAGGGAGCAGCCTCCCCTATCCTGGCTGTACCTGCATCTGTGAGAACCACCCCAGGAGCCTCTGGAGCGCAAGCCCCAGGCCTCTCCCTTGGCTGCTGAATCAGAGTTTCTGGGGATGAAGCTTAGGCAGTAACTCATTTAAAGTGCTCCAGGAACTTCAACAGGCAGGGGTCAAAATAGCTAAGTCTTGCTTGTGAAACTGGGGCATGAATGATAAAGGCAGGAAGCTTCTTGGGCCAGAAATAGTCATGAATCCCTCCCTTTCTCCCTTCTCCCTTCCTCCTTCCCTCTCTCTCTCTCTCTCTCTCCCTTCTTCCCTCCCTCTTGGCATCCATTTTTATTCATTCACAGTAATAAGCACATCAGAGAAGGCGATGGCACCCCACTCCAGTCCTCTTGCCTGGAAAATCCTGTGGATGAAGGAACCTGGTGGGCTGCAGTCCATAGCGTTGCTAAGAGTTGGTCACAACTGAGCGACTTCACTTTCACTTTTCACTTTCATGCACTGGAGAAGGAAATGGCAACCCACTCCAGTGTTCTTGCCTGGAGAATCCCAGGGACGGGAGAGCCTGGTGGGCTGCTGCCTATAGGGTCGCACAGAGTCGGACAGCTGAAGCAACTTAGTGGCAGCAGCAGCAATGAGCACATATTATTACACCAGATATGGTGATACGTATGATCACAGTACGTACATATATATGGAGTAGGAAATAGCAACCCACTCCAGTATTCTTGCCTGGGAAATCCCATGGCAGCTATAGTGCAAGGAGTCGCAAACAGTTGGACACGACTGAGCACACACACACACATACACACAAACACAGGTTTCTTGCAAGGAGCTCTGGGCACCCTCTGAAGCAGAACCAAATGCTCAAGCATCACACAGAGGTTTCAGATGGGTCCACATGACACAGTTGAGAATACAGATGTTACAAGGCCGGCAAGGTTTCCACCTCATGCAGCTTATGGTTTAGAGTGGAGAGGAAACAGAAATGAGTTACATCATGACCCTGCACACATGCAATTAACAACTATGATAGTCAAGACATTCTGGGAGACTCAGAGTGGCCAGCGGGAGACCTGACCAAAGCAGGGGGTGGGTTTCCTTGAGCAAATGATGCTGAGTGGAGTACAAAGGATGAGTCAGTAATTACCAGTTGCTTTTTGGCTTTGCTGCACTGAATTTTCTACGTGGTGGCTGGTACCTCCAGGCAAAATGATTTTCAATGGTCAGTCAGTTCAGTTCAGTTGCTCAGTCATGTCCGACTCTTTGCAACCCTATGGACTGCAGCATGCCAGGCCTCCCTGTCCATCACCAACTCCCAGAGCTTACTNGTATTCTTGCCTGGGAAATCCCATGGCAGCTATAGTGCAAGGAGTCGCAAACAGTTGGACACGACTGAGCGCACACACACACACACACACACACACACACACACACACAAACACAGATTTCTTGCAAGGAGCTCTGGGCACCCTCTGAAGCAGAACCAAATGCTCGAGCATCACACAGAGGTTTCAGATGGTTCCACGTGACACAGTTGAGAATACAGATGTTACAAGGCCGGCAAGGTTTCCACCTCATACAGCTTACGGTTTAGAGTGGAGAGGAAACAGAAATGAGTTACATCATGACCCTGCACACATGCAATTAACAACTGTGATAGTCAAGACATTCTGGGAGACTCAGAGTGGCCAGTGGGAGACCCGACCAAAGCAGGGGGTGGGTTTCCTTGAGCAAACGATGCTGAGCGGAGTCCAAAGGATGAGTCAGTAATTACCAGGTGCTTTTTGGCTTTGCTGCACTGAGTTTTCTACGTGGTGGCTGGTACCTCCAGGCAAAATGATTTTCAATGGTCAGTCAGTTCAGTTTAGTTGCTCAGTCATGTCCAACTCTTTGCAACCCTATGGACTGCAGCATGCCAGGCCTCCCTGTCCATCACCAACTCCCAGAGCTTACTNTTGAGTCCCTTGGATTGCCAGGAGATCAAACCAGTCAGTCCTAAAGGAAATCAACCCTGAATATTCATCGGAAGGACTGACGCTGAAGCTGAAGCTCCAATCCTTTGGCCACCTGATGTGAGGAACTGACTCATGGGGAAACACCCTGCTAATTGGGAAGGATTGAAGGTGGGAAGAGAAGGGATTCAGGGCAGGATGATAGAGGATGAGATGGTCGGATGGCGTCACCGACTCAGTGGACCTGAGTTCGCACAAACTCTGGGAGATGGTGAAGGACAGGGAAGCCTGGCGTGCTGCAATCCAGGGTGTCACGAAGAGTGAGAAACAACTGAGCAACAGAACAGTAACAACAGCAGCGCCCATCTCACTGGGTGGAGCGCAGACGCAATGACACAACACACGCACAGGATGTGGAGGCCTCTGGCCTGGGAAAGCACAACGGCTCTGATCTTCATACCATTTTATTTTATTAAAATGATAATTTAATGGAATCTCAAGAAGCAGAGAAGCTTGTGTGGAAGCCTTTGCTAAGGTGTCTCTCCCATGGGATTTCTGCAAGGCACACCTNCACACGCACAGGATGTGGCGGCCTCTGGCCTGGGAAAGCACAACGGCTCTGATCTTCATACCATTTTATTTTATTAAAATGATAATTTAATGGAATCTCAAGAAGCAGAGAAGCTTGTGTGGAAGCCTTTGCTAAGGTGTCTCTCCCATGGGATTTCTGCAAGGCACACCTTGCCTGGAGTCTTCCTTTGGGTTTGCTCTTCACAAGCTAATCCTCCTGCTCATGATAGTCCAGCAGGACCCAGAGGCCCTGAGCACAGTGACGAGGAAGGTGAGAGTTGGCCTGACGGTGGGTGGTGGCTGGCTGGGCTGATGAGTGTGTTCGCGTTGATCTATGAAGCCTTTCCCAGGAAGGATGGCTTCAATTCTGCCCTGGAAGTGTGGCCCGAGCTGTATTGCCGATCCATCTCCTGGGCTGTCAAACATTTCACAGGCGCCCGCCTGAGCTGGAGACAGTTTATAGGCCGCGTCTCTGCCTTGTGGTCTTGCTGCTCTGGTGTTTTGAGTTGTGTTGTCCCTACTCGGGGGCCCTGTCGGGTGTCTGTCTGGATCTGCAGGCATGACGGTGGGAGTGGGGAGGAGGAGGAGTAAGCCGGGAGGATGAAAAGCACCCTGAGAAAATGGGGTGTTACAGAAAGAGCACTGAACTCTAGAGATGTTCATTCCTGGAGTACCATGGGCTTACCCCCAGGGGCACACCCGTAGGTAGGGAATAAGTGTAGAATGAGTGTACATTTAAAAATTTTATATTCATTTATTTATCTATTTGGCTGTGTCAGATCTTAGTTGTGTGCTTGGGCTCTATAATTGCTGCTCACAGGCTCCTGAATGCGCAGACTCAACAGTTGTGGTGGGCAGGCTTTTTGCTCTTTTTTTTTTTTTTGTCTGGGATCTTAGTTCTCTGACCAGGGATTGAACCTTTGTCCCCTGCACGGCAAGGCTGATTCTTAACCACCAGGAAAGTCCTGAGGGTGTTGATTCTTAATGTTTGTGAGGATTAACATTCAGTTGGAGAACCTAACAAAGGCTATGGTTCTGTCCTGAGAAAAATGCAGACAGACCCAAACTTCTTCCTGCCCCAGGACCCTGTCCCTGCACCCAGCTTTGCTAGGCCCCTCACCCACCCTTGACCTGGCTTACTTCTCCTCGCATCTCAGCTATCAGCTCACCTGTGACCTCAGTAAGGCTGCTGTGACCTCCCTGTTTGCTCTCGGGCATAGAGCATCTTGCTTTATTCCTTGAAAGCATTTATCGCCATTTCGTAAAGTCTGTCTTTTTGGTTGTACGCTTATTATCTATTTTCTTATGTGTTACTGTGTTTGTCTCTCAGTCATGTCCACTCCTTTGCGATCCTGTGGACTGTAGCTCACCAGGCTCTTCTGTCCATGGAATTCTCCAGACAAGAATATTGTAGTGGGTTGCCATTTCCTTCTCCAGGGGAACTTTCCGACCTAGGGATTGAACCTGGGTCTCCTGCATTTCAGGCAGAGTGTTTACCATTTGAGTTACCAGGAAAGTGACTGGTAGCCTATGCTGGAAAACAAGCTTGGTCTGTTTTCTCCAGCAGTATGGTGCCTGAGTCTAGCATATATGCATATGGCACAATGTAGGAAACCAATGCATATTTGTTGAATGATTGGTGAATGGATAGATGGATGGATGATAAGATGGCCAGATAAATTTGAGAACAAACTCACTGCCTTGGAACCATAGCATAACCCGTCCTCCAGTTTCACTGTGCAGTCTTGGCCTTTGGAGGAGCTCATGTTAGTTCCATAGGTTATGGTTCTTGTTCCTCCAACTTTCCTGGGAATGTTCCCCTTCATATGCCTCTTCTGCCCAGTGTGGCCCAACATAGACCCAGGCTCATAGAAACCTTCCGAAGGACTGGTTCCCTTCATTTCTTAAGACTCTCCAGCATCCCGTTCAAACCAGGGGAGGAGAGCTTCAGTAACAATGAGACTGAAATTTCCTCCAGCCTGGAGGGATAGGGGGATTAAAGTCAGATTTAATTTGCTTTTAGACAAATACTGTGACATTTATTGCACACCTGAGTTGCTGGAGAATAAAACAAAATTCACAGGGCTGCCAAGCAACAGTCATGCAGGCTGCCTCTTGCACACAGGCGCCCAGCGGAGGGGCATCCCACCTCTGCTGAGGGTGGACTTCTGCCAGTTCAATAGTCCACCCACCAAGTACGGTGTCTCTGGGCTACTGACCCCTAGGGGGAGTGCTTTTCTAATTCAGAAAAAGTGGAACTTTCAGGCAACAGCCTTGGAGGAGAAAAGAATTGGAGGGGGCAGACAGGGCTAGATGACTGGAGTGTGCTGGGGCCAGGCAGTGGTCCAGGTGGCTCGGAGCTGGGCACCACCCATGGGAGGAGGAACAGGGACTGTCATTAGAAGGGCTCTTAGCCTCTGAAATATTCAGAGTGGAGAACAAAGTAAGCTTTTGCCTTGTTCTTCCTGGCTCCTTTATTTTTTTTACTTCAACCGTGCTCATGTACTTTATATTTTAGTTTTGCATATTTTAATTTTTCAACAAAAGCGCATGTACAGCCTGATAATCAGATCTGCTGGAGTGGCCTCCAGAAGGGGGTTGGCCATCCTTTTGTTCATTCCTTCATTCATTCCTTTAACAGAGCACCTACTGTGTTCCCGCTTCTAGTTCAGGAGCTGAAGATACAGCAGCGAGCAAGTCAAACAAAAATGCCTGCTCCTACTGCATTTGGTGGCTCAGATAATAAAGAATCTACCTGCAGTGTGGGAGACCCGGGTTTGATCCCTGCATTGGGAAGGTCCCCTGGTGAAGGGAAGGACAACCCACCCCAGTATTCCTGCCTGGGAAATCCTATGGACAGAGGAGCCTGGTAGGCTACAGTCCATGGGGTCGCCAAGACTCAGACATGACTGACAAACTAACACTTTCCCTTCATGCAGCTTATGGGCTTCCTTGGCGGCACTAGTGGTAAAGAATCTGCCTGCCAGTGTATGAGAGGTAAGAGACGTGGGTTTGATCTCTGGATCAGGAGGATCCTTTAGAGAAGAAAATGGCCACCCACTCCAGTATTTTTGCCTGGAGAATCCCACGGACAGAGGAGCTTAGTGGGTTACAGTCCATAGAGTCGCAAAGAGTTGGACACAACGGAAGTGGCCAAGCACATAGGCAAGCATACAGCTTATATTCCAGTGGGGGAACAAACAGTAGACATAAAACATAAGAACATTATATGATGTGATAAAAAGTGATAAGCGCCACAGAGAGAGTAAAGATTTACGAGTTTGGAAGAGAAAGGACACTTGTAATTTAAGTGGGGTAGTTCCGATGATCTTCCCTGAGATGATGCTCATGTGAAAACTTGAAGAGGATGAGAGGGAAAGAGCCCAGATCCAGGCAGAGGGAACAGCCAGTGCCAGCATCCTGAGGCAGGACAGTGTCACACACACACACTTTTCACAATCCCTACATACTCATGATCACTTTCTGTTTGATGTGCAGTAAGTCCCCTACCTATGAACCTTCAAGTTGTGAGCCTTCAAACCCAAACGTGTATTTGTGTCTAGTCACATAAGTTAGTTCTACTGGAGGGGTACTGTTAGTTTTTAAGGACTCGAATTAGAATGGTATCCGAAGGTTGCAGCAGCCATTCAGAGTGCCATCCAGCACTCTCGTGTCTTCTCTGATGAGAAAGAAAGAGCTGCTACCCAACATCACTGGATCCTTGTTTCAAGAGGGTAGATAGAATTGAATCCAGCAAGGATTCCTGTGCCGTCAGCGTCAGGTGAGAGGAAGATTGCAGCTTGCCCTCCGTCTCCTACTGCTGATGATCCTTCAGCCCCACCCTCTCCCGCCTCCTCTCCCTCCTCTAGTCAGTAACTCTTCCTGCCTGTTCACTGGATGCCAGCCCCTGGATGCCAGCTGCTGTACTGTACTTCTCGAGGTAATGTACGGTGAGGTTAAAAATGTCTTCTTTATTTTTCTGTTTTTAATGTATTACTTGTGTTGTTGTGCAGTTGCTAAGTCATGTCCAACTCTTTGCAGTCCCATGGGCTGCATGCAGCAAGCCAGGCTTCCTTGTCCTTCACTCTCTCCCGGAGTTTGCTCAAACTCATGTCCGTTGAATTGGTGATGCTATCCACTCATCTCACCCTCTGTGTGAAAAGTATGATAAACCTATTATAGTTCAGTACTGGGCTTCCCAGGTGGTGCTAGTGGTAAAGAAATCTGCCTGCCAGTTCAGGAGAAGCAGGTTCCATCCCTAGGTGGGGAAGATTCCCTGGAGGAGGGCATGGCAACCCACTCCAGTCTCCTTGCCCTGGAGAATATTGCATATACTCCAGGGCTCCCTCCACAGTCAGGAGAATGCAGGCTATTTTGGGATAAACAAGGTTTATTTTGCGGGGGTTTCAATTTTATGAAATTTAAGAAAACTATTGAGAGGCAGAAGGCATAACTTACATTCATTGATAACTGGGAAAATAAGGCTTGCAAGAAATATGCTCATATTCATAGAAGACTCCAAACTGCTCCCCAGAACTCTTACTCTGAGGGCATGAGATAGTTGTCCTCTGAAATCTGGGGCATATGGACAGGGATGAATGAGATACTAGGTTTGCACATCTCTCTCCCCAATCAGGCTGGGAGCAGAGACTTTCTTTTGCAGATTGTATTGCCTGTGTTGGGCAGCTTGCCTGGCATGTCATGCATACTTGATAGAGACCAGTCCTTCCACTGTCTAATTCCTTCTACAAGAACTGCCTGCCCCCTCCACCAGCCCCTACCCCTGCCCTCAGATCTCTCACTCTAAAGGTCTGGGTTCAGTTCTCTCACTATAAAGGCCTCAGGTTCACACAGGTGCCAGAAGGTGAGCAAAGTGAGTGAAGTGGCCTGGAGTGTGATACAGCAGGGAAGGGAGAGGAATGTGGCGAACTAGAGAGCCCAGGGCCTGTGTAATGAGAGCAGCTACTTCTTCTCTCCATGAAGCCACTGGGAATCCAAACTTCCAGTTCTTTCGATTTAAGAAAAATCACACATCTGAATTTTCATGCAAAAAAGTTCGATTTTCAAATATAGACAGCTATAAACTCAGACTGTAAAGAATCTGCCTGGAATGTGGGAGACCTAGGTTCAAACCCCTTTGTTGGGAAGATCTCCTGGAGAAGGGAATGGCAACCCCCTCCAGAATTCTTGCCTGGAGAATCCCCATGGACAGAGGAGCCTGGTGGGCGACAGTTGGACATGACTGAGCAACTAACACATAATAAAAATAGTTCTAGGCCAAGTTTGGAGAAAGAGGACTTACAGCTGTATCTGCAGAGACCCAGGGCAGTGGGCACAGCCTTCCAGGGGTGCTGAGTGAGGAGCTGAGCACAGCAACACGTGTTCTCTTGCATCCTTGGGTCGGGTTGGGGCCAGCCTGAGCGGGTTAGACTCCTTGCCACGGCTGACCAGCTTCAGAATTAAGAAAGCTCATCTCAAGGGGAGGGTGGGGAGTGTCCAGCTGAAAAATCCCAGTTTTCTATTCAAAGATTGAGCCTGGGGTGGGGGTACGTGTTAGACGTAGGTCTAGACCAATGCCTACTCCTAGGAGTTAAATGTATTTCATCTGAAAAGCAGAACTTATTGGCTCATTAAACTAAACATTTAAGATATTCTCCAGGTGTTAAAAAATGTCTGCAGGAATCTGTGCACGTCCTCTGTCTCTGGTTTTCTCTGGGCCTCCCTGGTGGCTCAGTGACAAAGAATCTGCCTGCAGTGCAGGAGACTAGGGCTCGATTCCTGCGTTGGGAAGATCCTCTGGAGGAGGAAATGGCAATGCACTCCAGTATTCTTGCCTCGAGAATCCCATGGACAGAGGAACCTGGCAGGCTACAGCCCATGGGGTCACAAGAGCCAGACACAGCTGAGAGACTAACCCGCCACCAGCAGCAGCACAGAACGCCAAAGCTGGCTGTCAGCAGCCATACATCCTACTAGCATAGCAAGCTCTGTAGAAACAGAATGTGTATTTTCTCATAGATCCATCCTAAATCTCTGGTTTGGCTCTAATGGGGCTGGCTTGAGTGGCATGCTCACATTGAGGAGCTGGTACTGGGGCAAGCTTTCCAGGACTACGCGGATGGAGAGTGGGGGAGGGGCCCCCAAGCACAATCAGGATGGTGTTTTCAGAGTGTGTGGTGGAATGGATGTTGGGCAGCAAAACTGCAGAGCTCTCTCTGGACTCAAACATTGGGCAAGAACTTTCATCTGCCCAGCCAGCATCGGACCCTCCTTCTGCCTCTGCCTTCCTGTCTCACTCCCCTGGCCATCCATCCCTGTGGCCTTTGGCAAGCAGACACCACTGCTCTCATTTCGGCAGGGGTATTGATTGCCTGTCACAGGCTTAACGCTTGTGTTTCCCTTCACACGGGTGTGTTGGAACCTCCTGGACCGCAGCCTCCACCTAGATGCTTCTGCCCCTGCTCATCCTGCTGGCAACCATTTTCCTCTTCTCTTTTCTGCAAGAGATGAGCCGTCTCACGTTTGTTGACTCTCATCTGATTGAAGCATGTGGAATTTTTATTCTATCTCTTTTCTAGAAATGGTTACTGGATTCTCCAGAGAAGCTCTGTGAAAGGCTGTCATTCTACCTCCCAGATGTCACCCCCTGATACTCTACATGCTTCCTGCCCTATCTGTGAGATGGTAGATATCACCCCAAACTTACAGAATAAGCCCTAAGGCTCTTAGGGTGCATACATATAGGACAGGACCCTTTGAAGCCAAATGGGATGACTGCACCGAGATGGCTGAGCAGGTGGACAGAGGTTATTGCTGGAGGGAAATTCCAGGCCACAGCACAGGGAAGGGAAGCCAGGGCAGAGCCCAGTGAACTCTCTGAGTTGAAGACAGATGAATGTGGGAGTGTGGGGAAGCCAAAGCAAAGTGGCGAGAGTTTACAGGGCAGAACACTGGACAGAGGGGCTTCCCTGGTGGTGCAGTGTTGAGAATCTGCCTGCCAATGCAAGAGATATGGGTTCGATCCTTGGCCCAGGAAGGTTCCACATGCTGTGGAGCAACTAAGCCCACATGCCACAGTTTCTGCACCCATGCTCTAGAGCCCACAATCCACAACTACTGAGACTACCTGCTGCAACTACCAAAGCCATTGCATCCTAGAGGCCGTTGCTCTGCAACAAGAGAAGCCACCACAATGAGAAGCCTGTGTGCTGCAATGAAGAGTAGTCCCCGTTGCCGCAACTAGAGAAAAGCCTGCATGCAGGAACAAAGACCCAGTGCAAAAATAAATAAGTAAATAAAAATTTAAAGAATACTGGAATGAGAACTTCATTGGGGGCAGAGGGAAGGGAGGGAAAGAGAAGGGGAGGGAGANAATGAGAAGCCTGTGTGCTGCAATGAAGAGTAGTCCCCGTTGCCGCAACTAGAGAAAAGCCTGCATGCAGGAACAAAGACCCAGTGCAAAAATAAATAAGTAAATAAAAATTTAAAGAATACTGGAATGAGAACTTCATTGGGGGCAGAGGGAAGGGAGGGAAAGAGAAGGGGAGGGAGACTGGGAGAGAAGGACCTGGAGATTTGCAGAGGGCTTCCCTCAAGTCTTCAACTGAGTGATGGTCAGCACATGTCTGTTAAGAAATCACCTGAGATCGGGGGTAAAACCTCTGAGAGGGTTAGAGAAACAAATCACTGAAGTCCCCATTCAATATTTGGGGCATAGTTCCTGTTCCTATCAGCTAGAGTGGAAAGCCTAAGAGCAATCATGAAAATTGGACAGAGCACTCCAAACTTAAGAAAGTCTAGCAGCAAAGTTTAAAAGGGTCAAAGTGTTCTCAGGTAACTTTACTACATCCCAGAACAAAGCTCAGGGATATTTATAGGAATACAAAAATAGCTAGCATCCAAGAAGATGAAAAAACTAAGATCATGGCATTTGGTTCCATCATTTCATGGCNTCTAGCAGCAAAGTTTAAAAGGGTCAAAGTGTTCTCAGGTAACTTTACTACATCCCAGAACAAAGCTCAGGGATATTTATAGGAATACAAAAATAGCTAGCATCCAAGAAGATGAAAAAACTAAGATCATGGCATTTGGTTCCATCATTTCATGGCAAAGAGATGGGGAAACAATGGACACAGTGACAGACTTTATTTCCCTGAGCTCCAAAATAGCTGCAGATGGTGACTGCAGCCCTGAAATTAAAAGAAGAAAAGCTGGGAAGAAAAGCTATGACCAACCTAGACAGCATATTAGAAAGCAGAGGCATTACTTTGCTGACAAAGGCCTACCTAGTCAAAGCTATGGTTTTTCCAG
>SJYA01002938.1:1064649-1088587 GCA_006410615.1 Neotragus moschatus | reverse complement strand
GCTTCAGCATCATTCCCTCCAGAGAAATCCCAGGGCCGATCTCCTTCAGAATGGACTGGTTCGATCTCCTTGCAGTCCAAGGGACTCTCAAGAGTCTTCTCCAGCACCACAGTTCAAAAGTATGACAAAAACCACAATATTATAATTTAATTAAAATAAGTTAATTATTACAAAAATATATAGACATACATAATTGGGCTTCCCTGGTGGTTCAGCAGTAAAGAATCTGCTTACAATGTGAGCAACAATGCAGGAGACCCAGGTTCAATCCCTGGGTTGGGAAGATCCTCTGGAGGAGGAAATGGGAACCCACTGTAGTGTCTGTCTCTTATACACATCTTATATGTTATACACAGTATTTGGGGCATACTTACACTAAAAAAAAAATTCGNCGTGCTGCAATTCATGGGGTCGCAAAGAGTCGGACACGACTGAGCAAGTGAACTGAACTGAATTGATATATAAATCTGTCTCCTCAGGTAAAGGAAAAATGCAAAAATAGAAAAGTGGGACTACATCAAACTAAAGAACTTTTGCATAATGAAAGAGACTACCAACAGAAAGAAGGAAACGTTTGCCTACTGAGTGAGAGAAGATATTTGCAAATATTATAGCAGAAAATAGTTTAATATCCCAAATGTTCAAAGAACTCATACAACTCAATATCAAATAAGCAAACAATGCAATTAAAAAATGGGCAGAGGATCTGAATAGACATTTTCCCAAAGAACCTCAGAGGGTCAACAAACATAGAAAAGATGTTCCTCAGGGAAACAAGTCAAAATCAAAATGGGATATCACCTCACACTCATTAGAATGACTATTATTAAAAAGGCAACAAATAACAGTTATTGGAGAGGATGTGAAGAAAACGCAACCCTTGTGTACTATAGGTGGGAACATAAATTGCTTCAGTCACAATGGAAAATAGTGTGAAAAAAACTCAAAAAATTTTAAATAGTACTATCACATGATCCAGCATTTCTACTTCTGTGCATTTTTCTGAACAAAAACATTAATTCAAAAAAATATATGCACCCCTAGGTTCATTTCAGCTATCATATTCGTAATAGGCACTATGTAGAAGCAACCTAAGGGCCCTTCAGTAGATGAACGGACAAGGAAGAAACAAACATGCGCACAGTGGAATACTGCTACATCGTAAAAAGAGCCAGCCCTTGCCATTTATGACAACACGATTGTCCCAGAGGATATTATGCTAAGTGACTTAAGTCACACAGATAAACAAATGCTGTATGCTTTCACTTATATGTGGAATTAAAATAGCAAAACGAATATCCTAACACAGATTCATGGATAAAAAAGAATGGTTTCTAGAGGGAAGAGGGTAAGAAGATGTGTGAAATAGGTGACTAAGAGGTACAACTTCCAGTTCAAAATAAATGAGTCATTGGGGTGAAATGTAGAGCATGGGGATTATAGTCAACAACACTGCAATATCTTCGTATGGTGATAGATGGTAACTGGACTTACCAAGTTAATCATTTTGCTATGCATGAAAGTATTGTATCACTATGTTGTTCACTTGGAACTAATGTAGTGTTATAGGTCAATTATACTTCAATTTCAAACAATAAATAAAATTTAAGAAGAATATTCAGTAGCTTATTTATTGTGGTCTTTTTCTGGGATGGGAAACTGGGAAATGGGTTAGGGTTAGAAAGAAAACTCAGGCTTACTGCATGAGGGCTTGTAATTCTGATACTTTTAGTTCATACAGGTATTATCATCCTTTAAAGAACACCCCAAAATCAAAACCATAAAAGTTAAAATAAAGACTCCAAAATAGACTTCACCTGGGCATGTTTATGTTTTCAGCTATTTTTGGCACAGACTTTGGCATATATGTTCATTAAACTAACATTGCATTGTATTGTAATAAAATACCCAAATATGGAATGGGTCAACACATTAGATGTGTATTTTTCACTTATGTAGACATCCTGATTGAACATTCAGATCAGTAGGGCAGGTTTTCTGCATGTGATCATTTTCAGGGACTCAGACTGTTTCCACCTTGTGGCTCTTTTTAGAACAAGTATAAGCATCCAGAAGAAGGGAGCAGGAAAGATGGAGAAGCAAACATGGGGAGATTTATGGACCAGACCCGGAAGTGGCTCACTGCACTTCTCTTGGAATATTGGCTCCAACTCATCACGTGGCTACACGATGAAAGGGAGTCTGGGAGTTGTAGTATGGTGCATAGATCAAAAGAAGAATGGGTTCCAAGGATAGCCAACGGTCTCTAGTAGTTAGAGTGCATAATACAATCAACACTAAGAAATGTGTATTGATCAAGGGTGTACAGTATCCTGAAGGAATGGAGCTCAGTGAGTAGCCTGAGGTCTTCCCAGCATTTCTCATGTCTGCTCCCTGTGCCCAGCTTCCTGACATCTCCATAGGAGAACGGTAATGGAAGCAGCCTCCCAAGACAGAAAGAACATGAAGCTGAAAGGTAGGAGGCCTGGGCTCTAGTTCTCACTGTAATTATCCGAGTTTTTCTAGAAGGGTTTGACTTCTGCCTTATTAGGTCAGTCTTTAGTGCTAAGTGAGGATTGGGAGAAATCTAGGAAGGAAGGAAGAAGCTAGTGGAAATAAGAAATGGAGGAAAGAATCATATAGGAGAAAGGAATTTTATATATATATATATATATATTTGAGAATTATATATATATATATATTTGAGAATTTCTTGTGCCAGAGATTCAGCTAGTTGCTTCCTATGCATTAGTTCTTTGAATTCTCAAGACAACACTACGAAATGTTACTGTTACAAGATCCATTTTATAGGTGAGGAAACTGGGTCTAGAGTGCTGAGGGGACAGGATCACTTCCAGGGTCATACACCTAGGGTACGAGGGAATTGGGATTAGAACTCCAAACCTTGTGCTCTAAGCCAGTTAAAGGCAGCCCTGAGGCTTTCTATTAAATCCACTTTCTCTGCTAGAGCATTGGATCATAATCCCCTCTCTGCTCATGAATACATCAGCCCAGAGAGGTGGAGGGCCTTCCGGTTGTTTATTTAATATTTTGGAGGAAATAGGTCTATGACCTAAATATATTTCTCCCTGTTAAATGTTACAGCTTCTATAAAGCTCAGTTAATGAGCTTCATATTTGGCTTAACATTTCTTTATGGTTGGTTTGGGGTTTCTGCAATGAGTTTGGCCTCCAGAGGCACTGTTGCCCTCTTCTGAATTCCCCTGCCAAATTAACCCTAGGTCTTGTTAGGTCTATATCTGGATTAGTTACAGGTTGCATTTTAAAGCAAAAGTAACAGAAAACTCAATCATGCTTACCAAACAAAGAATGAGTAACAAGAAAAGCTGGAGGGAATCAAATCATGGCTTATTCAGCAGCTCTGTAACACCACCAATGTTTCAGGCTTGCTCTCTCTCTTTCTTCTCTACCATTCCTATCATATGGAATTTACATTTATTACCTCATGGCCCCAAGATGGCTGCCATACCTCCTGGCATAGCATCCAGATTCCAGGCATGGCATCAGAGGAAAATGCACAAATTGAAGCTAGTCAAATCTGTTTCCTTTTCAAGAGCCCAGAAACCTAATTCAGTGTATTTGTTTATTTACTGACCATGATTGAATTACATGTCACCCTTATCTACAAGAAATTTTGGGAAGTGGATGCTTTTAAATACTTGCCAACTAGAACATGTCTGAGGTTATATTAGTGATAAAGTAAGTGAGTGTTGGAGTTGGCAGCTATCGGTATCTGCCACAATCTTCTAAGTATCTTTCAGATGTGTCCATTTCCCTTTATCTGCACTCCCTTTATTTCTTTCTTGGACTCTGCAATATCTTCCTGCTTTGTATTTCCACAGTCCCTCTTAACTCCCCCTTCCTCCCACATAATCTATTTTCTACACTGTGGCCAGACAAAACTTTGTAGAATATAAATCTGACCATGTCACTACCCTGAAGGATAATGTATTGAGTTTGTACTATGTGTTTTATTTACTTATTTATTTTTTTGCTGTTAAAGAAAAAAAATGAGTACTATCTGCCACCCTTCTCAAATTGATGTGTAAGCAGGGTCTTAAGTGAGTCTTAGCAACCTGGGACTTCTTTTGCTGAAGGGGACAGTTAGGAGCTACAGGTATGCTTGGTGTCTGGAGACAGAAGAAGCCTATATTGAGAATTTCCCAAAGACTGGGGTGAAGATAAGGTTTAAGGGCTATGTTACATCAGAGCCCTGACTCCTGACTCCTGTGGTACCCTTGGGAATGAGGAGGATGTCACATGGTTCATTTAGGGGCACTAGGTTCAAATGCCAGGGCATCAGTGCTGACAAAAATCCTATTGCATAGCTCTAGGAAAGCAGCATGAAGCTACAAATTTAAGGAGCCACAAAGAATTTAAAAAGTCACATCTATTAGCCAAGGCCAGCCTTACGGGGATGGGAGTCATGTGTTCACTCCCAGGAGGTTCACAGGACCTCTCACATGAAAGGACCCTGGACTTAGTTTAAGGCTTTGTGGTCACCATCTAAAAATTCTCAAAAATCTCTCAACAAAATGATTATTTTGCACAGATTATGTAACTGGTCCTGATGGCAGTGATAAGTGTGACCCAGAAGCCTTGATGATGTAAGCCTCCTGGAATTTTGGACAGGACTTTGAGAGAGGGAGAATAAGCAAGTCCCAGTGATAACTAGCTTGAGTTTCCTTCCAGGGAAGGGGTCAGAGCCAGATTTAATTTGTTTATTGGAATGAAGGGGAAATGAGATGATATTTCTTGTCACTGAGTATGGTGGTGATGTGAAATTCACATCTATTACACCCTCAGAGGTTCCTCATTTTGCTCAGGACACACTCCCTTCTACCACAGAGCAGTTTATAGAAAGTCTACACAGATACAAAGTTACGCAAAACTCATCTCTTATACCTGGGAGACAAAGCTCTGTATGAGAATTCAGTCATCCGGGAGGAACTAGGGCTGAAAGATGAAAGCGGGGTGGTAGTGGGCAAACACGTCCTGGGACAAAATTTACATCCCTCTTCCCTACAAGAAGTTCTGGATGAGTCAGTGAAGGTCCTTAAGCCAGATTCTGAAAGCAAGGTGCTTTCGAGCTCCTTCTCTCTGATTGGGTCACGTGTACATCTCTGAACCAATCACTGTGGGCAGGGGAATCAGATTAAGCCAGCCCTACCTGTAGACATTCTGGATGTAGAAACCAACCAATCATCTTTTTGCTTTCTCTGGTTTGTGTTGGATGTTCTATTTCCAACCAATAGGGTTGCTTCACCTCGAATACAGGTCTCAGAAGTCCTAGTTTTTTCCACCCAGCTCTGTGAAAATGGCAATCTCTTCTGGGTTACCCACCAGTTCTGGGTAAGATTGACCCAGGGAAAAGGTCAAGGCCAGGATGAGCCTCTATCCGTCCACCTTCTTCTCAAGGGTCCTGGGGGAAAGAGGGAATGAATTCCTTCCTTTTCAGTTCTTAATAACCTATTCCACTGAACAAAAATTTCCCCTACTTTTATCACTAATAGGAAGTACTTTAAAAGATTTAAAACATTTAAGTAGGTTAATTCTTTTCAAAAAGAACAGTGAAGTTTTCAAAACTGCTTCCATCAGTAAATTTAAAATACAATAAATTATTTAGGGCTCAATTTTCCATCCACAATGAAGAATTAAGAAGCTTCAGTCTCTCAAATATTCTCTTAAAGAAGCTACTCATTGTTTCCCTTCTTTCTCTGGCCTCAGATATTGGCACCAGGGCTTGGGGTTGGGCTGATCATCTTGTTTTGGCAGCTGAACTTCCTTTCCAGTAAGAAACATACCTTTTTAATTGCTTTTTCCCCTCCTCCAGGGAGAGTCAAACCCTCTATTTTTTTTTTTCCTGTATGAGAGAGAGAGATGAGATATTATGGTCATTTTGTAGATGAGAAAACTGAGACTCAGTGAGGTCAACTAATTTTACTAGGCATATGGGACAATCTAAGTCAATTTACTCCTCCTGACAGTAAATCAGGCAATCAGATTTATTTTCTCTGAAGGAAAGTGGTGTAGCTTCATTCTATAAGGCCAGATCAGTCAAGATTGAGTGGGAAACATAGTTCATTTTCAGGGAAATGCAGAAACAGGGGCAGGCAGGATTGCGATCAGTAAGGGATAGTGAAGCAACCAGGGTCTCCCTAGAGTGAGAACCCAGTGCTTAGTGCTGGAGTCACATATGGAGAAGTGCTGTTATCTCAGAAAGACCTGGAGTCAAGGAGGAACCATAGGGTTTCCCAGGTGGCTCAGTGGTAGAGAATCCGCTTGTCAATGAGGACATGCAGGTTCAGTCTCTGGATGGGGAATGTCCCCTGGAGAAGGAGATGGCAACCCACTCTAGCATTCTTGCTTGCAAAATCCCAGGTGCACAGGAGCCTGGCAGGCTACAGTCCATGGGACCACAAAAGAGCCAGACACGGCTAAGCAGCTAAACAACAGTGAAAGCGGAAACACGCGCTGCAGTCTTGGTGGGGAGTTGTCCTGTCTCTGCTTGCGCAAGTCCAGTTACAAGGAACTCACTGCCTCAAATGCCCCCTCTTCCATCTGACTACCTCAAGCTTCCATTCTTGATGCTGCTACCATATTTCCCCGATTTCTCTCCTGTCTTCCTTCATCATTCCTGCAGCGCCATCAGAATCCGGTCAGCTTCTGCTGCTTTGGGGCCAGGAGATGCCCTGCTTCTGTCCCTCCTTCCAACCCTGACAATGGCCTTGATGCTGACTTGGCACCATGGTGGGCAGAGGGGAGAGAAGGTGGGGAAATGAATGAGGAAGTGGGAAGGTGAGACACATTCAATGTTATCCTCAGTCATGGAGGGACAAATGTTCTGGAAGATGGAAGCAGAGGAAAGCAGAAGAACTTATCCACGGACTAGATCCCCCTGGTGGGAAGGAGCTTTTCTTACTCAGGCAGCGGCTGGTAAGACCAATGAGAACTTGAGGTGTATTTTTGGAAAGGTTAGGGTGTCCTCAGAGATGGGGGCTGAGCAGAGAATCAGGTGCAAAAGGTTCTCCAGCATGTCGCTCCTGTTACCTTGTATAGTTAGACACAGAAATTTCCCCTTCTGATTCCACTCCCAGAAAGGTTATCATAGCTACGTTTCCTGGGTTCTGCCTCAAGAATTCCTTCCATCAGGTGCTGTCTGTACCACCTGTTTTCAACCTTTGGGAAGGGTTTGCATCTATTTGGTGCTGATGAAATGTGGAGATGTGGCCCCCTCTAGCAGCTGAGCATTGGGTGGATGTAGGATTGTGTGCCTGGGGTTCACAAGGTTCCAGACCTGTGGAGAATGGGGAGAGGTGGACCGTGCCTCTTCCGGTCTTATCCATGGATGTGGCTGGAACAAGAGTGGTGGAGACAGAGTCAGACCACTCCTAACGTGGCCGCTTGGGCCTGGCAGCATCTGCCAGACACTTCAGAATTTGGACTCTGCTTACAGTCCTCAAGCATGAAGGTGCTGGAACTATGCCTCTGGTTTCCCGTCCACTTCCCTGTAAACCGCTCATTCGAGCTTTACTGTTCCTGACAGGGTTGTGTCTGAGCTTACAGGATGTTGCCCCGCTTCTGTCTTCTTCCTGGACTGTGGGAAGAGTCCAGACAGGCTGCGTGGGAAACTGGGGCATGCCTGTGTGAGATGTGTCTGTGATCTGTGTGAATGGGAGTGGTGCGTGTGTGTGTACAGCAACCTCAGTGTGGTGAGTGCTCAGCTGTGTTGGATCCCTGGACTGTAGCCCGCAGGGCTCCTCTGCCCATGGAATTTTCCAGGCAAGAATACTGCAGTGGGCTGCCTTGCAATCCAGGGGATCTTCCTGACCCAGAGATCGAACCCGAGTCTCCTGCACCTCCTGAATTGGCAGGTGGATTCTTTACTGCTATGCCAGCCCTCACAGACTCTGTAGAGTGTGCCACATTTATGCTGGGAAAGTGCACAGGGGTGTTTGCGTCTACACTAGACAGCTCAGAAACATTGTGTTTTTTTTCAAGTCTTCTTTCTTTTCTTCTTTCCTTCTCTGCTGCTGGCTACTCACTCTGATTTTTGTCTGTTGCTGCCATGACTGTTTCTAGGATCCCCATCTCCAAATTCACTTCTATTAACTCTGAAGGAAATCAGAAAACCAAGTTGTTAGAGTTCTGTCTAGCACATAAGCAGTCTTGGAGGCAGAGGATGGACTTGTGATTTTGAGTTTCTTGGAGGACTTTCTTGGACTCTCCGTTGGTCAGCTGAGTTCAGATAAGTGATGGGTGACAGTGACCAGCTTATAACAGACGACCCTTGTCCTAGAACAGATTCTGTAAAGTTCAATACACTGAAGAAGAGTTATTTGCTCAGCCATTGTCTCTGACACTTTATGGAAGGGATCAACTCAGGTTCTTCTGAGCAGGATCTTCCTTGATACACTTAAGGATTCATTTACACAGAAACCAGAGCCGAGAATAGCTAAAGACAGTGTATAAGATGCCAAAGCCTCAGATATTCTTCTTCAGAGAGGGAGAGAAACAATCCTGACAAGACCAAGAAAATTCCTTAGGGGTGGTAGAATAAATATTAAAACCTAGGGTTTACTCTTAGGACCCCAGGAAAATGCTTTGTATTCAGTCCTTTGTTTCCAGAGCATTGGCTGCAATCCAAAGAATCAAGGACACCAGTCATTCAGTCAACCCACTGCCTCTAAGGTAGGGTCCTCACACATAAAAAGCTACTGCTGAAGTTGATCCCCCCAGTATCCCGAAAGCAGTCTCTGAGACAAGGATGGATGGGCAGGTAATATACTTGGGAGGTGATTCTAACCAGTGGGGAAAGAAAAATGGGGAAGAGAAGAAAGTCAGTAAAAGTGAGTTTACGGAGGTTACTTCTGTGAGCAACTGAGACTGAACCCAGCAGAAAACTCTGGGAGGCAGTGTGGAGGGCCCCGCCCTCATTTCCGCGGAAAGGGAGGGATCTGGAACAATTGCCCATCGTGTTCCACCATTGGAGGGCCGCTCCCTTTGCGGATTAATGCCTCACGTGCATGCACAAAAGTTACCAGCTGGGCTTCCCTGGTGGTCCAGTGGTTAAGAATCTGCCTTGTAATGCAGGAGACTTGGGTTAGGTACCTGGTCGGGGAAGATTCCACGTGCCACGGGGCAACTAAGCCCATGTGCCACAACTGCTAAGCCCGTGCTCTAGAGCCCACGAGCTGCAACTCCTGAGCCCACACGACGCAACTGCTGAAGCCTTGAGCCCTAC
This sequence comes from Neotragus moschatus, assembly GCA_006410615.1. Lineage (NCBI taxonomy): Eukaryota > Metazoa > Chordata > Mammalia > Artiodactyla > Bovidae > Neotragus > Neotragus moschatus. The sequence goes on along the minus strand of SJYA01002938.1, from coordinate 1,079,323 downwards.
CTATACAGTCCGTGCTTCGCAACAGGAGAGACCGCTGCCATCAGAAGGCTGCACACAGCAACCAGAGAGCAGCCCCCGCTTGCTGCAACTAGAGAAAACCTGCCCACAGCAGTGAAAACCCAGCGCAGCCAAACAGAATAATAAAAACAACAATACCTTAAAGAAAGAAGTAGCCAGGGGGCCCTCATGCGCATACACTTCTGTGAGTGGTGAGGGAATCTGAGCAGAGCCCTTCAGAACCTGCTATGGTTATTTTTTCTTTTGAGAGCCAGTTAAGAGCAAGTTCTTTCACTCTGATTTTGTACACACCTTACCAGTTTTCCCCAATATCCCTTTTCTTAACTCCGACTGTGTGTTTGGGCTCAGTGAGAGCTTTGCCCTCCTGTCTTGCTTTTCTAAAGTCACCGAAGCTTTCATCCGAGGATGCCCTGTCCTCTCAATTTCCCCAGGGATAGTCTAGACATCAGAATCCTTAGTTACCAGCTGGTGCTACTTCTGATATTAGCGCTGTCACTGTGGAGCTGACATCCCACGTGCCAGGGGAAGCACTGAGCTCCCCTAAGCCCTCGCTGCGGAAGTCTCAAACGGAGAGCCTACGGGTTCACATTTAGCCTGCAGACAGTTTTGTTTGGTCTGCAAAGTGTCTTAAAATACGGGAAACCAGTTGCCAACATTTCCAGTGTGGGGGATGTTCATACAAACTCTGGAATTCTAGCCTGAAAAATTAGGAATCTTGGAATCCTCTTTTCACCCGGTATCACCTCGTATCAGTGGCCCCCCTCAACTGCGGGCCCCCCCCTCAACAGAGAAGACATACACTTTTGAGGTCACCAGTTTCCGCTGGACAACCAGACTCACACAGATGACTTCCCTGATCTCCACGGGCACTGGAGCTTGCTAGCTTGCCCTGCCCTCCTCGACCCCTGCTCTGTGCTGCCCCTGTCTCCTTTTCCCTACCTGTGTGCTCCCTTGTGTGCTGGAAGTGGATGGCTGCCGTGTCTTCCCAATCCTTCGACCTTCTTTCCAATATTCTCTGGGTTTTGTTGGCCTCTTCTGTTAATGCCCGAGTGGGTAGGACCCTGCTGCCTGTTTTCTTAGCCATTTACTGAAGTTGTGCTATAAATGAACAGACATTCTGATTTTCCCACACACTAGACTTTTAAGTGCCACCTGCCACATGGGATCCTCTTGCCTTTATCCACTAATTACTGAGGATAACTTTGGATTTTGGTGCTGGCCACACTAGAGTCTGAGAGAGAAGGGCACTTGGAATGATGGGACCCAAAGATATGGACCTGTATCCTTGGGAGATGCACTACGCTTGTCCCCACATTTAGAATTCCCCATTCCTTCCACCTCAGGCTGCTGAAATCCCAGCTTCACACCTGGATCCAGTAAGGCTGTGCACATTAAATAACATCATAATTGCCGCCTCATTCCAGATGGTTTTGTTGCCATGGAGTTCTGTGAAGGTGCAAACCACGCAAGAATTCTCATTCCTGGTCTGAGCCCAGCTAATTAGATCTGCTTTGAATCCAACATTAGAAAAGACATTGCCAATCTAGCAAGCAAATACCAGTTTTCTCTGGCTTTTATTATATATATGTTGGTTTTTCTTCTCTGTGCCTTTTTCTTTTAAAGTAAGGGTGGAGGTAGGGAAGATTCTCTCTTCCTGTCACCAGGAAGGGTGGGTGATTTGGAACTTTGAGTGCCATTTGTTTCATTAATTGCAACTTTTGAGGCGGAAAGGAATGAAGGCAGAGAAAGTGATTTCTTAAAGCTGGTTCACTTGGCATGTCTCCTTGGACAATGCAAACTACACATGATCAAATTCTTTTCTGATAGAAAATGACTGATACAAGGACAGAAACAGATGAGTCACTTATTTTTGCAAGTTATTAGCTGGATAGGGTTTGTTAGAACTATAGTGTCATAGAATCTGAAAGTTGACTGTGACCCACCCCTGCTTTTTGCAGAAAAAGACAAAATAAGCAAATAAGGGGACTTAGGTTCAGTGAGAGGAATAGAACTTTTCTTTTTTTAAAAAAAGATATATTTATTTTATTTGACAGCACTGGGTCTTTGTTGCAGTATGTGGGATCTAGTTCCCTGAACAGGCATCAAACCTGCCCCCGTTCCCCCCCCCCCACACACAAACATTGGGAACATGGAATCTTAGCCCTGGGACCACTCAGGAAGTCCCAGGAATAGAATCTTGTTCATTCATTCTTAGTTAAGCCAGTGACACCCAGAGTGGGACAGTCCTGGCTGGTCGGGACCTGAGGTGAAAGTTACAGACTCCATCTTCAAAGATCTGACTTTCCAACCTGGAAGGTTAAACAGCTGTGTGGTGTTACAACAATGGTCACTACAGGATTTGTGGCCAGACCTGCTCTGGCACCCCAGTTCTACCTCGCTCCTGACTCCCATCTTTCAGAAATGGATTCAAGCTCTCTAATCCAATTTCCCTCATCTGTAGAATGGATACAGTAATGCCTTCCCTTGAGGCTGTGTCATGAGCATGAAGGATAATTTGGATAAAATGCTCAGTATATAGGAAGTTCAGTAACTTGTTTTCAAAGGAAATAATTTCCACGAAAAGTGATACGTGTTGGGAGTGTAATGGAGGGGCATCTAATCTATTTTGGAGTGTCTAGGAAGGTTTCTGGGAGAAAGGGATAAAGAAAGCATTCCAAGCAGAGCTGCGAATATGGTGGGGGAGGAAGGGAGTGTTTGATATGAGTGAAGAATATAGCATTCGGAGGAGTAGGGAAAAGGAGTGGAGGTGGGGGAATTAAGGGTGAAGTGGCAACAGAGTCGACACAACATTGATGAGATAAAGCAAGATTTGAGGGAGGAGGCAGGACTTCTCTGGTGGCTCAAATAATAAAGAATCTGCCTGCCATGCAGGAGATTTGGGTTTGATCCCTGGGTTGGGAAGATCCCCTAGAGTAGGAAATGACCGTCCACTCTAATATTCTTGCCTGGAGAATTCCATGGACAGAGGAGCCTGGTAGGTGACAGTCCACAGGGTCTCAAAGAGTCAGAGAGGAAAACACACCCTTTGAGGGAGGAGGACACCTGTTTCTTGATCTAGGTCCCTCCTGGCTGCGGCAAGAATTTCAGGGGAAGAAAGGGTGGATGGAAGGTGAGGATAGCAGTGGGCTTTGTGGTACTGGTGGGACTTCAGCTGGAGATGTCTAGTAGTGGTAACTGAACAGAGACAAAGCCTTGGGTTATGAACCTGAGAGTCCTCAAGTAGAGTGAGGAGGAGAAAAAAAAATCCTTGATAAAATCCTGGGGAATAAGATGTTTAGGGGCTTTGCAGAGGCGTAGAAGTCAAAGGTGGAGGATCAAGTGATGCTCCAACTAAAAGATAATGTATTCATTCCTGATGCTGAGAAGCTGGGCAATTGTCAGGCTGAACCAGGATCGCCTCACACCAGCCAGAATGGCCGTCTTCAAAAAATCTACAAGCCATAAATGCTGAAGACGATGTGGAGTAAAGGGAACCCTTTAAACTGTTTGTGGGAATGTAAATTGATACAGCCACCATGGAGAACAGTACGGAGGTTCCTTAAAACACTAAACACACAACTACCATATGACCCAGCAACTCCATTACTGGGCATATATATATATATAAGTCAAAAAGACACATGAACCTGATGTTCATTGCAGCACTATTTACAATAGCCAGGACATGGAAGCAACCTAGATGCCCACGGATAGATTAATGGATAAGAAGATGTGATCCATGCATACAACGAATCTTACTCAGCCATAAAAAGGAATGAAGTTGACTCCGTTGTAGTGACGTGGATGATCCTAGAGCTTGTCATACGGGGCGAAGTCAGAAAGAGAAAAATAGGTTATATTAATGCATGTGTACGTGGAATCTAGAAAAATGGGACTGCTGAACCTCTGTGCAGGGTCAGGAATAGAGATGCAGATGCAGAGAATGGACTTCCGGACATGGGGGAGGGAGAGAGGAGGATGAACTGAGAGTGAGCATCGGCATATATGTACACTACCGTGTGTGAAGCAGAGAGCTGGCAGGCAGCTGCCGCACAGCACAGGGAGATCAGCTCCGCGCTCTGTGTTGACCTAGAGGGGTGGAATGGGGGTGAGGTGGGCGGGAGGCTCTGGAAGGAGGAGATATATGTATTCATGTGACTGATTCATGTTGTTGTGTGGCAGAAACTAACACAATATGGCAAAGCAATTATATTCCAATTAAAAAATAACTAATTTTTTTTTCTTTTTCTTCCTCTTCCTCCTCCTCACCTTTCTTCTTTACCATCCTTGTGCTGACTACATACCTTGGGTAAGTTTCGTCCTCGAAATGGGAAAGGTGGCCTCTGTCAGCTCCAGGTTTTCACCATCCCACGTTTCATCCCAGCAGACAAGAGTAAGATCTATCCCCCCCTCCCCACCCATCCCAAGTCCCAGCTTGGCTCTTGGGTCTCTCATGCCTGGCTGACTAAACAGACCAACTTGGATCTTATTTCCACCATATATCCTAGGAGTGAGCCCAGCACCATTCAAACCCACAGGCTGAAATAGAGTGAGGGATAATTCTAGAAAAAAAAAAAAAAAAGAAGCAAGTGAGAAATAAAAGTACTATGGCCAGACCAAAACACAAGATGTCTTCTTGAAAAGCAAAAATGTCATCCTCTTAAAGTGAAAAATTGGTTGAATTTAGGATCTTACCACATTCTCCTTTATTTACTCATTTTGCCTTAGACCCTGAATGACTTGCTCTCAGACAGGTCTGGGTTGCTGGGTGTTTGCAGATTGAAGGACAAGGCAAGGACCTTGGTTTCTTCCAGAAGGAAGTGCTCGTCACTTTTCTATTTTCATAAAAAAAAAAAACCCTCCAAGTTTTTACACTGTTGCAGAACAAACATAACTGTGACTCATGTTTCACAATTTACGTAGCCGGCTTCACATACTTTTGACAGTTCTATCATGTCTTAGATGCTGCGAAATATTTGTTTTCCACTGTGAAGCTGGGATGGTGAAAATCCTCTTGCTTCCTGATTACTGATGCTCTGCGCTAGGGTTTCTCAACCTCAGCCCTGTTGACATGTTAGCTGAGATAGTTCTTTGTTGGGAGGGGCTGTCCTGTGCATGGGAGAATGCTTAGCAGCAGCCCTGGCCTCTACCCAAATGTCCATTATGACAATCCATGTCTCCAGGCAATGCCCAGTGTCCCCTAGGGGGCGAAATTTCCCCTCATTGAGAAACACTGCTGTGCGCTTTGGTTTTCAGCCATGTAATCCTTAGAGACGAGGAGGGGCCTGGGGAATAAGGATAAATCAGGAAAGAAGGTTATCTCTGTGCCTTGCACAAGATGACCTTGATGGGCTGACCTTGAGGACCATCTGCCATAGTCCCTTACGCTTCTCTATCTCAGATCTCAAGAGAAGGAAGACACAAGACCCTCATGCAGAAGCAGAATAATTAAAATCTAGGTCTAAATAAGATGCTTGTAATATAATAGGAACCAGTTGGAGCTCTCCAGTGAATGGAAGAAGCCCGCTGCCTATAAATCGCACAACTGGCAGCTACCCTCTGAAAAACACTTATCATGTCCATGTCAGAGGAAGATGTGTCCAGTGCTTTAGACGCTGAAAATAAATACCGTGAGTGGAAAATAAATGGCATTATTAGCATAAAGGGAGTTCCTAATTAACTAGCAATCGTCCATTACTGCAGCCTTCAATTCATTAAATTGCATAATTACAGAAAAACTCAGTTGACGCTTGATTCAGTCAGTGTATCTGGTATTGTCTCCTCAATAATTAGTTCTATAATTGTCAGTTTGACAGGGCAATTAAAAATGTTTGAAGACATTGTGTCGGCTATATTCTGTAGGACGCTTCTTGGAGAAAACTTCCATCTGGGCAGCTAGATGGGTCCCACGCTCCTGGAATGAAGAGAAGGAAGAGCCGGGGTCGGGGGCGGGTGGAGGAATCAGAAATGAGTGATCTGTAGCTCATCCCTTTTTGGAGGGAATGTATTCTATCTTGGTGAATTGAGTTTCTTTATCGGGAGCGGTCATAGGTTTAACTGCTGGGATGTGGAGGAAGCTAGCATCAGGGGTTGCCTGCGAATGAGTGGGAGGGAGTCTGATTCTGGGTTTGACTGTGTAGGCATCAATATACAGAGGGTTCAGTCCCGGGTGTGAGGACCTCAACATGAGATTTTCAATGTCAGGCTGGCTGAAAGCTGGAGTTACAGTCCAGTCTAGATTAGGAGTCCATTTCAGATTTGGCAGACAGTGGTGCCTGGCTTCCCTGGTGGCTTAGCGGTAAAGAATCTGCCTGCAGTGTAGGAACCTCAGGAGAGGCAGGTTCCATGGATCTCTGGGTCGGGAAGTTTCCCCTAGAGGAGGGTATGGCAACCCACTCCAGTGTTCTTGGGTTTCTTCTGTGGCTCAGTCAGTAAAAAAATCTGCCTGCAGTGTGGGAGACCTGGGTTAGATCCCTGGGTTGGGAAGATTCCCCCAGAGGAAGGCATGGCAACCCATTCTAGAAATCTTGCCTGGAAAATCCCCATGGACAGAGGAGCCTGGCGGATCTCATCCATGAGGTTGCCGTCCATGAGGCTGCCAAGAGTTGGACACGACCTAGTGACTAAACACTGCACAGCGTGCCTCAACCAGAACGTTGATCTAGAAGAGTCTTGCCTGCTCTTCTGTGGGATTTTTCTCCATTCTTTACAACTAACTCTACACGTGTGTCCATGACATGAGTGTTCATGTACTTTGGTGGTTTTCTCTGTCTCAAAAGTCTCTAAAAGTCACCAGTTGATTAGTCCAATTAAAGCCACTCCACAGTTACTACAAAGTAGCATAAGAGGCCACTCTCTGTCGAGGGCTTCTCAACTTGATGCCCATTTAAGATCTACTCATGAATTTTCTTTTAAAAAAAATGCCAGTACCTCATCCCAGATCTATTGAATCAACATGGATTATACATGAATAAAACTTTAAAAATTTAAGTTTAAAAGGAACAAGGTCTTAAAATTCATTGGTATTCATAGACTCCTTCCTGCCCCACTATGTATCTGATAATAATTACTTCTCATTCCTTCTCAGCCTCCAGCTTTCTCACGAGGTGGTCTGGGTCCTTTTGTATAAATCAGAATAATTATCAAAAAGCCAAGCATTTCTTTATCAGTGAGTGTCTATATCCACTATATATGTACGTATGCACGTATGTATCTTTCTATCTGCAAGACCCCTACCTGTGCAAGAGGAAGACAAATACAGCAGTCCATGGTGATAAGTTACTGAATGAAGGAGATTTTTGTGTTAGAAAGCGTCCTTAACTCACAGTTTGGGTAATGAGTTGTCTTCTTTGAGGGGATAAGTGTGCATTTGCCCTGGGTCAGCCTGGGTTTTGATTTTGGGTTAGTTCCTAAGTCATTCCATACTGTAGTCCCATAGTTTGTCCTCATGTAAAAGCTGGAATTAGCTCATACTTTCTATAAATGATTTTTAATGTTTTTTTGATTGCAGTAAAAGTCATATAACATGAAACATACTATTTTAACCATATTTAACTGTACAGTCCAGTGGTCCTAAGTACATTCACGTTGTCCTGCAATTCTTACCGTCATCCATCTCTCAAATTTTTCACCTTCCTAAATTGAAACTCTGCCTCCCATTAAACATTAACTCCCAGCTCCACTCCCCACCCCCAGCCCTGGCCCCTGGCATCTACCAATGTACTTTCTGACTCGATGAATTTATCTGTTCTAGGTATCTCATTTAAGTGGAATCAAACAATATACAAATGATAGAGTGTCTTTATGTTTTAGGTGCTTGGGAGACGTTGCCGAATAAGGCAAAACCAAATCTCTGTGCTCTTGGAAATTACATATTTGAATTTCCAAGTCAAGAGATAACGAGCTATAAATATAATGTTAGTAAAGTAAGTGCCATGCTAAAATAAATCAGGGTAAAGCAAATGATGAAGACTGGTGGGTGGGATGCAATTTTAGATATCAGAATATTTAACTAGATATTAAAAATAGAGTTGTTTAAATAGGCCTCATTCTGAGGTTGAACATTTAAGCCGATGAGTTGAAAGAGGGCAGTGAGTTAGCCATGTGGGTATCTGGATGGGGTGCCATCCAGGAAGCGAGAGGCCCTAGATGGGAGCGTACTGAAGAAACAGTGAGGAGGCTGGTGCAACTGGGGTGGGGTGAGTAAGCAGGGCATTAAGAGGGGAGGCTGGACACATCATGGGGAATTTGAGTACAGTTATTTGTAGGCCAAAATAAGGAATTTGGTTTTTATGCTGAGCAGTCAGGAGTCACTGGCCGGTTCTGTGGATGGAGGAGGGAGGATATGCTATGACTTGCATTTTAAGTGGGCCCATCTGAGTGATGCATTGTTAAGAAGGTTTAGTTGGGCATGAGTGAAACCAGAGAGACCAGTTAGAAGACTGTTACTGTAATTTGGGCAAGAGATGACAGGTGGCTTGGGCCAGGCTTAATAATGGTGCTTATTTCATAGGGTTGTTTTATGAATTAAATGAGTTAACATGTGGATGATCTTAGAAGGGGCTACTTTGTGTAATGTAAGCACATAACAAATAGCAACTACTGTTATCTAAATGTGACCTCAGGTCAAGACTGAGGACAAGGAGTTCTAGAATTTATTGGGGTTTTAATTTCTTTTTAACTTGGGGAAAGTTTTCCAGGTGATTCTATTCTGCATTTCAAGGTAATATTAATGATTCAGGCTGTTTGTACAAATTATGCCCAGCTATATATCTGTGCAAGTTCTCCAGAGAGGGTTATACAATGTTCTTGAAATAATGGAATGGCCCAATTATAATAGAGTATTAGCAGTATAAAATGCATTCAATATTTCTTTATTAAAGATAACACTGTACATTATCAAAACAGTCCTCTATTTTCAGAGATGCATCAAAGATGCAACTAATATACAAAGTCATTTCCCCTACCCCATAAGCTTCTTATTTTGCCTTGTCACAGCCAAAGATGTCTCACCTTAATACCTAAAAAGATTCTGATTGCCTTATTTGGCAGCTGGAATCTAACTATTTTCCCTTTGAATGGATATTATTCTTTACTCCGTTAAAATCAGATACTTCAAAACCCATGTTTCTCAGATATCCCAACTTTCCAAAGTTCTGGAACTATCAGGGCTGTAGGGGAACAAGCATTTCATTGTACAGTAGAATCTTTCTCAGGAAGGAAAAAAAAGATATATCCATACAGAATTTAAGCACTTCTTACAATTTCCACCTGATTGTTATAACCAGCCATAAATTATTTTTTAAAATCTCAATTTTATTGGAGGGTAGCAAGAAAAGTTTAAAAAAGTGTAAATGAAATGAAGAAGATATTTTGGTTTCAGTATATTTGGGTCAATTGTCCAGAGTTGTCACAGGAGTCTTGTGAACTTAAGAAATATCTCCAATAAAACATCTCCCCCAGAAACATCTCCAATAAAAAGATTAATTGTGGCATCACACGTCTCAAATCCAAGAGAAAAATTTCACCACCTGTCTGCTTTTTCTACTGAAATGTGTAAAGTGCATCCTCCTAAAGATGAAATTGGATAATCCATATAAGGGTTTACAAGAGTGTCAGATACCTAGTAGTGCTCAGTAAATATTAGCTATACTTAGCTATGATTCTAGCCACATTTGGAAATGTGCAATGGGAATGCCTCCAACTTCACAGCTTTCTTTTGACCCTTATTTCTCATATTGCACATTTTTTAATATTTAAATAATCTTTTCCAGGGTCTCCTGAACTCATGGTGTCCCAGTGCCAAGAACTGTATACGAGCTCTGTCCAAGGTCCTGACCACCAGGTTCTCTGATTTCAGAAACTGGGCTATGATTGGGTGACATTTCCGTTAGGTACCTCCTTGGATCTCAAGGACAAATTTCCCTGATGACTTAGATGGTAAAGAAACCACCTGCAGAACAGGAGGCCTGGGCTCTATCCCTGAGTTGGGAAGATCCTCTGGAGAAGGGAATGGCTATGCTCTCCAGTATTCTTGCCTGGAGAACTCCAGGGACAGAGGGCCCCAGTTCATGGGGTTCCAAACAGTAACTAACACTTTCACTTTCAATTTTCTCTATAACTTCCTTCACTTTACAACTTTGTCTCTTTCTTTTTTAAAATTTTTAATTGGAGGATAATTGCTTCACAAAATTTTGCTGATTTTTGCCATACAACAACATGAATCAGCCATAAGTATATATATATCCCCTCCCTCTTGAACCTCCCTTCCACCCCAACCCCCAACTCACCCCTCTAGGTTGTCACAGAGCACCAGGTTGAGCCCCCTGTGTTATACAGCAGCTTCCCACTAGGTATCTATTTTACATATGGTAATATATATATGTATATTTCAATGGCATTCTCTCATTTGTTCCACCCTCTCTTTCCCTCTCTGGGTCTACAAGTCCGTCCTCTCTGTCTGTCTCTATTCCTGCCCTGCAAATTGGTTCATCAGTACCATTTACCTAGATTCCCTATAAATGCATTAATATGTGATATTTGTTTTTCTCTTTCCGACTTACTTCACTCTGTATAATAGGCACTTGAATCATCCACTTCATTAGAATTGACTCAGTTTCATTGCTTTTTATGGCTGAATTTCCCTGGCCTTGGAAAATCTTCCTTATGTAGATGTGAGTAGGCACAGTCCTTGTGGCCGACTCTTTTCCTCTGTAAGGAAGACCTTCTCTACTTCCTCTGACGTTCTGGTTCACTATCCCTCTGACATTCTCCTGCTTCTTTCATGTGGATCCTGCTAGAATTTCAAAATGAAAAGCTGTCTCTCAAATTGGCCCCATCCTTCCTCTCCCACATGCAGGGCTAAGGCTGCTTCCTGGAGCCTCTTAGGATTTGCTTCATCCGCTTTCCCTTTTATTTCTCTTCCCTACTGTTTCTTTGCTAACTGCAAGATAAAACTTTTTTTTTTTTAAAGCACTCTCATTCATTAGAATACTTTTTNGTTTAAGACCAAAGGCTCAGAGTCTAGACTTCTTGAGCTCACATCTCAGCTCTGCCACTTACTAGATCAGTCAGTCTCCTTGGCTGAGTTTCATTCTGCCTCTTTATTCTTCAATCTCCTCCTCTGTATAAAGATAGGGAGCCCACTAGGATGTTATGGGTGTGCAATGAGTTAATGTATGTGTAATGTTAAAAAGAAAAACAGTTCTTGGCACATAAATAAGCATGCAAACTAATAGCTAATGGTATTGTGACCAAAGTGCCGTCCCATTTCTTGTCGTCCCCAGATCAGATCTGTCCTAGCAGGTGACATGGGTAAGTGTGGTTACTAAAACCTGCCAGCAATGTTAGATGCTGACTTCTTCACTTTCTTGTAGAAGCCATTGGCACAGATAGATATGTGCGTCCTTTTATGGGAAAACCTTTACCCACATGTGAGGTGCTGGTATTTTTACTATTAGAGCTCATGCCTCTGGGATTTCCTTCAGATTTAGATTCTAGTTAAAGCAGAAGCTGACTGTCGCTCCAGGACCTATCTGGCTGGAAGGCTAGGCCCAGGGGTCTCCTCTATGAAGCTTTCTCGTCATCTCCATTGCCTGGTGGATGACGGTGAAAACACAGAAGGCTAGAAGCTCAGTGAGTGACTGCATAACATTTTTCATCTTTGTAGCATTACCTTGGAAGGAAAAAGGATGAAATGGATCTAACCGTAGGTAATTAATTCTCCTGGTGTCTTTTAGTATCTGCATCTGCTTCAGTGGCTACATTTGTTGATATCAAGCGACAGGGATTTCTTTCGGAGCAATTGTAATAAAAATTAAAAAAAAATAGAAAACGAACATTTTTGACACTAATTTGGCCACCCTAAACCTCTGGCCTGTTTGGTATGTAAAACCTTTCATCCAGCATGCATTTTTTATGAAAGGATTGAAAACCCAAGACCCAAGAAATAAACCATGGGGCGCACGCAGCACATCGTTATGCATGAGATGGAACTGCCCAGGCAGCTGGGATCAGGCAGCCAGCCCCTGGGGAGCGGGGCAGTTCTGGTGAGCACAGAATCAGAAGCCCGGGGATGGGCAGGCGTGCAGGAGGATCAGCTCAGCTCAGAAAGAGCCTATGTGGATGTAAAGAATAAGAGAACTGTTTGCCATCACCCAGGACTCTAAACCAGCCTGCCATATCCATGGCTGGAGAGCAACTGAGTTTCTGCAACTATCACCTTAGTCTAAGCCGTCAGTTTCTACAGTCAAGGTCATGTTCTAAAAGAGAGGCATGTATATGTATAGCTGAATCACTTTGTTGTACACTTGAGGTCCCCTGGAGAAGGGAATGGCCACCCACTCCAGTATTCTTGCCTGGGGAATTCCATGGACAGAGGAGCCTGGAGGGCTACCATCCATGGGGTTGCAAAGCGTCAGACACAACTGAACAATTAACACTTTCGTTTATTTTTGCTGAAACTAACACAACATTGTTAATCAGCTATGTGTGTGTGAAGTCGCTCAGTCGTGTCTGACTCTTTGCGACCCCGTGGACTGTAGCCCGCCAGGCTCCTCTGTCCATGGGATTCTCCAAGCAAGAATACTGGAGTGGGTTGCCATTTCCTTCTCCAGAGGATCTTCCCAACCCAGGGATCGACCCCGGGTCTCCAGCATTGCAGGCAGACGCTTTATGCTTCAATATAAAGTGAAAAATTTTAAAGCTAAAATCTAAAGAGAAACAAACCCAGAACATGTAGAATGGCTCAGATATTATCAATATTTATTCTCACTCACAGAAATTGGTGTTCCTGGTGGTAGACAACTCTCCTCCAGGTGACTATTCAGCGCTCTGATCTTGTATGAGCTGTGACCTCACCCTGTTTGAAATGTGGCTTCCAAGGTTCACATCTGGTGGGAGGATAATGCATGGATCTGGCTGGGGCTATGTTATTTATGCTCACATTTCATTGGTTAGGACTCAGCCACCTGGTCACACCTAACTGTTAGAGTCTGGAAACATTGTCCTACTGTATTTTTCTGACCAGTGTCACCTCCCTCCCCCTCCAAAGAGGTAATAGTTTTGGCAGATCTAGAGACAATCTTCATCACTTCTCACTTGCATTGTGTGTACCTTTGCCCAAGAAAATCCATTCTATGCAGTGAGTGGTCAGTTCAGTTCTTGACTTCAAGGATTTCCTATTGCAAATAATAAAACCCAACTGCTTCTCTTGCCCTCCAAACCATANCAGTGTCACCTCCCTCCCCCTCCAAAGAGGTAATAGTTTTGGCAGATCTAGAGACAATCTTCATCACTTCTTACTTGCATTGTGTGTACCTTTGCCCAAGAAAATCCATTCTATGCAGTGAGTGGTCAGTTCAGTTCTGGACTTCAAGGATTTCCTATTGCAAATAATAAAACCCAACTGCTTCTCTTGCCCTCCAAACCATGCATGTTTGAGAACGTGCCTGCATCTCAGACCCCATCTCATGCCTTCTTGGCCTCAATATAGCTGGCTGCTCTAACTCCATATGGGTCCTGAAACAACAGAACTTTTCCCTGTCTGGATAGACTTTTAAAAATTTAATATATTTTCTTTATTTTTTTCAGCTTGAGGACATGTAATCAACTAACAACTGTATATATTTAAGGTATATAATGTGGTGATTTGATACCCATGTACATTTTGAAATGATTATCACAATCAAGATAATTAACACATCCACCACCTAACATGTTGCCATTTGTGTATGTGAAGAGAGCACTTAAGATCTTCTTTGTCAGCAAATTTCAAGTATACATTGTTATCAGTGATAATTATCATGTTGTAGATTCCCAGAACTTAACAATTTTGTAACTGAAAAGATTTTACTCTTTGATCAACATCGCTTTATTTCCCCCACCTTGCCAGACCTGGTGGTCTTCACTTCTATGAGCTCAACTTTTTTAGATTTTATCATATAAATCAGATCACACAGTATTGACTTTCCATGTCTGGGCTTATTCCACTGAGCATTATGTCCTCCAGGTTTAGTCATGTTGCTGAAAATGTAGAAATTCTTCATTTTTTATGACCGAATTTAACACACATATATAATTGTTATTTATCCATTCATCCTTTGATGGACAATTAGGTCATTTCCATAGCTTATAAATAATGCTACATTGAACATGGGGATGCAGATATCTCTTTGAAACACTGATTTTATTTATTTTGTATATATACGCAAAAGCAGGATTTCTGAATCCTACAGTAATTTTATTTTTAATTTTTTAAGGAACTCCGTAGCATTTTAGTTTTCCATAGCATCTGTACAAATTTACATTACCACCAACAGTGCACAAGAATTCCCCTTTCTCTACTACCTTCCCAACTCTTATCTTTGTTTTTTTCCTATTTTCTTTTGGCATAGAGCATCCTTCTCCTAGGGTGTCCATCTTTTTAGACTTCTTGTCATAGACAAAATATCACTCCATAAAAACATCTATTTCTGCTTTATTGACTATGCCAAAGCCTTTGACTGTGTGGATCACGATAAACTGTGGAAAATTCTGAAAGAGATGGGAATACCAGACCACCTGACCTGCCTCTTGAGAAATCTGTATGCAGGTCAGGAAGCAACAGTTAGAACTGGACATGGAACAACAGACTGGTTTCAAATAGGAAAAGGAGTAC
>SJYA01002938.1:1044394-1063328 GCA_006410615.1 Neotragus moschatus | reverse complement strand
GCCGAAGAATTGATGCTTCTGAAGTGTGGTGTTGGAGAAGACTCTTGAGAGTCCTTTGGACTGCAAGGAGATCCAACCAGTCCATTCTGAGGGAGATCGGCCCTGGGATTTCTTTGGAAGGAATGATGCTGAAGCTGAAGCTCCAGTACTTTGGCCACCTCATGCGAAGAGTTGACTCATTGGAAGAGACTTTGATGCTGGGAGGGGTTGGGGGCAGGAGGAGAAGGGGGCGACTGAGGATGAGATGGCTGGATGGCATCACTGACTCGATGGGCGTGAGTCTGAGTGAACTCTGGGAGTTGGTGATGGACCAGGAGGCCTGGCGTGCTGCAATTCATGGGGTCGCAAAGAGTCGGACATGACTGAGCGACTGAACTGAACTGAAGAGACACTCTTCTGAACATCCTAAGATAGCTCCTCTGTTCATTACTTCTCATCACATTATTTATATCTTCTTTGTAGAGTTATGACACTTGGAAGTGATTTGGGTCATTTATATGTTTAACTGCTTACTGTCTGTATTCTCCACTAGACCAGAAGCAAGGACACTTTTTTATAAAGAGCCAAATAAGTGTATTTGACTTTGTGGATGACACAGAGTCATCACAATTGCTCACCTCTGCTGTTGTAGTGGAAAAGCAGCCATAGCGATATATACACGAGTGTGCGTGGCCGAAAGTGAAAGTGTGAGCCACTTAGTTGTGTCTGACTCTTTGTGACTTCCATGGACTGTAGTCTGCCAGGCCCTTCTTGTCCATGGGATTCTCCAGGCAAGAATACTGGAGTGGATTGCCATTCTCTTCTCCAGGGGATCTTCCCAACCCAGGGTTTGAACCGGGGTCTCCTGCATTGAAGGAGATTCTCTACCACGTGTGGCTGTTTCCCAGTAAAACGTTATTTAAAATAAACAACAGATGTTGGCATAGACTCTGCTTTAGTGATCCTTCACTGGAACCATAGGTCCATGAGGACAGGGACCTTCTCTTTCACTCACTGTTACATCACCAGTGCTTAGCATGGAGGTTGGCGCAGAGTAGAAACTTACTCTACCCCCATGTCCAGAGATTTTGACTTGGCCATAAGTCCAATATTGAGGGCAAAATAACAGATATGGAGGGACTCATGCCTCCCAAACTTAGAGATATTTGGTGTGGCACACACNCTGGAACCATAGGTCCATGAGGACAGGGACCTTCTCTTTCACTCATTGTTACATCACCAGTGCTTAGCATGGAGGTTGGCGCAGAGTAGAAACTTACTCTACCCCCATGTCCAGAGATTTTGACTTGGCCATAAGTCCAATATTGAGGGCAAAATAACAGATATGGAGGGACTCATGCCTCCCAAACTTAGAGATATTTGGTGTGGCACACACAGTAGGCTGGTTCATTCCTATTCCCATTTCAAATCCTTTCTCACATGCTTTCCAGAGCCAAAGAGGCAGGTAAGCAAGCATCTTGATCTTTCTAGTCACCCTTCACTTAGGATGAATAGTGCTGGTCAATGGTACTTAAGCAGAATTCTACTGAGCTGGGCTTCTGCAAAGGCATTTGCTTTCTTGAGGAAAAGAAATAGACTTGATCAGGCATCCTTTTCTTTGAGTCGTTCTTTCTGACTGTGTTGAAGAGATGATGCTAAGAGGTATGGCAGCCATCCTGTGGGCTTAAGATTGGAACCTGGTACCAAGGATAATAGGCTTCCCTGATAGCTCAGAGGTTAAAAACAAACAAACAAACAAAAAACCACCTGCCAATGCAGGAGACACAGGAGATATGAGTCTGATCCCTAGGTTGGGAAGATTTCCTGGAGAAGGAAATGGCAACCCACTCCAGTATTCTTGCCTGGGAAATCCCATAGACAGTGCCTGGCAGGCTACAGTCCGTGGGGTCACAAGAGAGTCAGACACGATTTTGGGAGTGACAATAGCCAAGCATGACAGGAGACACAAAGGCTTAGTCATCAATGCCATTGAGTGGCTACCCCTGCCCTTGAGTGCTCAGTGGGTTTCTTGTTTATTAAGGCAACTCAAGCCCTTACTTGATTAAGTTACTGGGAGTTGGGTTTTCTCTTTCTTGGAGCTGAGTACATCCCTTACTGATATGTTTGCTAACTGCTATTATGCCAATATCCCCTCTCCCCCACCCTTTTTCCTCCCTGGAAAAAGCAGTGTTTCTTTAATCACCTCTGCTCTTTTTCTGACTATTTGTCACCTGCTCAAGTTCCCAGCATAATTTGGGAGGAAGTAACTGCAACACTGCTCAGTCTTAGAAGGCACAACCCTGCTAAGGGCACCAAACAGATTTGGTAACAGGGACAGTAATGTCCGCTGCCATCTTATCCTGTTTTTGCATAGCCTGTGAGTACTTAAACTCTGGTTCCTCTGAATCTAGGTTGATTCAGATGGCATCCTTTGGAACCACCTCGTAACATTTCAGCCCTGTTGGACTCCACCCCTTCCTGGAGGATGCATATATGCTTCTTTGGCGGGTCTGCACCTGCTTTATAAAAGTGAGGCATGTGATTCTTAGAAGGATCACTTAAAGATAAGCTACTTTGACAGCTTTATTAGAACTTTTCCTCAGTAGAATAGTAAGTTACTATAAAGTCTGAGATTTCATCACGTCATTTATTAGCTTATGAATTCAACAGACGTTTGTTGGACACTTATGTGTGTATGTTTCCACTCCTTGTACTTGATGCTGGGGATATAAAAATGCAAAAATTATTCCTAGCCTAGAGGTGCTTATAGCTGAGAGCAGGTGAGAGACACACAGCTTGTTCCAATAAGATGGGGTAAGGGCTATGAAGGAGATACTGAAGAGACTCCAGGAAGAAAAAGGAAGAGTAGTTAACTCTGCCTGGCAATTTGGGGATGGAATTATGGTTAATATGAACTGGACTCAAGTATAAATCCGCTTTTAATATGGGCAGTTAAATCGGGTCATTCCAGGCAGATGAAACAGCATNTGGGGGTTTACAGCACACAGGAGGATGTGAACAGCCCTGTCCCAGCTCCAGCTCATTGTCTCCATGCAGGAAAGCAGGCCCACAGTTCAGACAGCTTCTGTTTTTTTCAAAAGAGTCTAGTAATCTAGATTTTATGAGAAATATTCACATTTTAATACCATCATAAGATTGTTTGAAACACTAAGAAAACCAGGTTTGTACTATGTCGCTTCAGTCATACCCGACTCTTTGTGACCCCATTGACAATAGCCTGCCAGACTCCCCCATCCATGGAATTCTCCAGGCAAGAACACTGGGGTGGGTTGCCATGTCCTTTTCCAGGGGCTCTTCTCAACCCAGGGATCGAACCCACGTCTCCTATGTTTCCTGCATTGGTAGGTGGGTTCTTTACCACCAGTACCACCTGAGAAGCCCCAAGTAAATCATATAATCTCATCCACTGACCAGATTTCAACCCAGAGGCTCCCTGTTTCCATCTTCTAGACCAGAGGTCCCCAACCTTTTTGGGCACAAGGGACCGGTTTCCTGGAAGACAATTTTTCCACAGATTGGGGTGGAGGAGGATGATTTCGAGATGATTCAAGAGCATTACATTTATTATGCTCTTTATTTCTATTATTTTTAGATACATCCCTATATCTACTGCACTGTGATGATACAATAATGCGAGCAGTGGGGAGTGGCTATGGGGAGTAGGTNCTGGAAGACAATTTTTCCACAGATTGGGGTGGAGGAGGATGATTTCGAGATGATTCAAGAGCATTACATTTATTATGCTCTTTATTTCTATTATTTTTAGATACATCCCTATATCTACTGCACTGTGATGATACAATAATGCGAGCAGTGGGGAGTGGCTATGGGGAGTAGGTACAGATGAAGCTTCCCCTGCTCACCCATCACTCATCTGCTGAGTGGCCCGGCTGCTGCGTGGTACTGGTCTGGGGCCCGGAGGTTGAGGATCCCTGCTCTAGACTGGCTGGCCTGACTTCTAAGTCTATTCTTCAGTGGTCCCATAATAGTACTTTGCCACGGATGGACTTCCCACCAAGAGCTTTGGTCATCCTTCTGAGGCTATTGAAAAATAAGCTCTGTGTTTTAGCTGTGTGATTGAGCAAGTCACTTCATCTCTCTTTCATACAATGGAAAACAATGAGATCTGTCTCACGGGGCTGCTGTAAGGATGATAGCAACTGATGTATCTAAACCATCCTGCTAAAAGTGTTAGCAATGAGTTATCTCTCCTTGTCTTCTTCAACCCCTTCTCTTTTGAATTTCATTTACCCATTTGACTACTCAATACATAATAATTAGGCACTTACTGTAGGAGGACGCATGGTGCCAGATGCTAGAAATTCAGGAGTGAACAAGCTAGACAGACTCTGAACTCATGGTGATACCAACTGCGAGTAGTTGTTATTTAATGCTATTTAGGTACCAAACAGCCTGCCTAGTGCTTTATAAGCATTAACTCTTTAATGCTTGTAACCACCAAAGAGGGTATCTACTTTTATTCCTACTTTACAGAATAGAAAATCATAAGATCACAAAAGAGAAACTACCTACTCCAGGTTGTTGCTGTTCAGTCGCTAAGTCATGCCCGACTTTGTGACCCCCATGGATTGCAGCACACCAGGCCTCCCTGTCCCTCACCATCTCCTGGAATTTCCCCAAGTTCATTTCCATTGAATTGGTGATGCCATCGAACCATCTCATCCTCTGTCACCCTTTTCTCCTCTTGCCTTCAATCTTTCCCAGCATCTGGGTCTTTTCTGAAGAGTTGGCTGTTAGCATCAGGTGGCCGAAGTATTAGAGCTGGGTCTGGAAGCTAGTTCTGTCTGACCCGAAGCAGAAACAGCATGTAAGCTGAGATCTGAAAGCTTGGGGCCTCTGGTGAGAGGGTGTTGTGTGAATGCCTATAGGGATGACTGAGATGGCAGAATCTGTCAGATGCAAAACATCTTTCTGGGCCTTCTCCACTTTTCATCTCTCATGTGAAAGCTCTTGGTGCTTGAAAGTCATAAATAATCTATTGAAAGGAGATCATCTGGAGGCAGCCAAAAGAAAGGGCCATCCTTTACTGAGGCATCAGGACAGAAGTGTGTGTGTGCATGCTAAGTTGCTTCTGTGTCCAACTCTTTGCAACCCCATGAACGGTATCCTGCCAGCCTCCTCTGTCCATGGGCATTCTCCAGGCAAGAATACTGGAGTGGGTTGCCATGTCCTCATCCAGGGGATCTTTTTGACTCAGGGATCAAACCCACTATTTTTTACATCTCCTGCACTGGCAGGTAGATTTTTTTTTTTACCACTAGAACCACCTGGGAAACCCCAGGACAGAGGTAATCTTCTGGAAAAGAGAGTGACCCATGATCTTCCATCACTCTGCTTGTGCCTCTTGAAGAATTTATTCTTTGTGGCCATTGGTTCCAATGCAAAAAGCTCTGGACCAAGTGATGGGGGAAGGGGAGCAGGACTGTCTAGTGGTTAAGCCCAGAGACACCTTTACAGTGGCTTAGATGGTAAAGAATCTACTTGCAAGACAGGAGACCCAGGTTCAATCCTTGGATTGGGTAGATCCACTGGAAAAGGGAATGGCTACTTGCTCGAGTATACTTGCTTGGAGAATCCCATGGACAGAAGAGCCTGGCAGGCTACAATTCATGGGGTTGTAAAGAGTCAGACATGACTGAGCAACTAACACTCTGGTGTTAGACTGCTGAAGTCTGGTGAGGACTTGACTTTTTCCTGCCTCAGTTTCCTCACCTGCAAAATGGACTTCACTATTGCAGTGTTTATTGCTTGTTTTTATTTTTGGCTGTCAGGTCTTAGTTGTGGTACGTGGGATCTTGGTGCCAGATGTTTGTTGCAGTGCTTGGGTTTCTCATTGCCGTGGCTTCTCTTGTTGCAGAGCATGGTGCACAGCCTGTCTAGTTGAGGTGCTTGGGCTCTGTAGTTGTGCTGCCAGGGCTTAGTCGCTCCACAGCATGTGGGATCTTAGTTCCCTGACCAGGGATGGGACCCCCATTCCATGCACTGGAAGACGGATTCTTAACTGCCAGATCATCAGAGAAGTCCCAGGTTTATCTCTTAGAGTAGTTGGGGTGGTTACATGAGATAATGACATGGATGGCTGAGCAGGGAGCCTCCACCTGATGGATGCTCAGGAGCTATTTGCTGATTAAGGAATTTAGAAAACCCCAAATCAAACGCATCTCCCCTTGTTCAGCCACGTGCTTTGAGTACCTCTTATACGTTGCATGCACATAAACAGTGATTATCTCATTTAATCCTCACCATAACCTTGCCAGATAAGAGTTCTTAAACTGTTTCTCACAGATGAGCTCTCAGCATCATTGATGTTGTCCAGCCTTATTCTCTGAAGGGCCGGGCAGGTGTCACAAGTGCCCCCTACCCCCACCCCTGCTGTCTCATGGCCCTCTTCTGCCTGGAATAGTTTTACTAAAGATAGTCACAGGATATACTCTTTTAAAAGTTTTTTAATTAGTTAATTCATCGTTGACTGTGCTGGATCTTTGTTGTGGTGCTTGGGGTTCTCATTGCTGTGGCTTCTCTTGTTGCAGAGCATGGGTTCTAGGCACACACGCTTCAGTAGTTTCCACACATGGGCTCTAAAGTGCCAGCTTGGTAGTTGTGGCACCTGGGCTTTGTTGTCCTGAGGCATGTGGGATTGTCCCAAACCAGAGGTTGAACTCATGTCCCCAGCATGGGCAGGCAAATTCTCAACTACTGGACTACCAGGGAAGCCCCAGGATATACTCTTGATTCCTTAGATTTCTGCTCAAAAGTCATATCCTTCTAGAGGCCATCCTGACCTCTTCTTGTAATAGAGCGTGTGTCACCCCTTAGTCCTCTTACCTTGATTTGTCTTCTTCATAACACCTCAAAATAGCTGATATTTTATCTATCTATTGAGCAATAGGCCAGTCTTATTTATTTCTCTAATACATTCATCAGTCTTATCATTCATCAGTCTTAAGTATCATAGCTATATATTCTCTCTCTCTATCTACCTATCATCTCTTATTTGACTTCATCACTAGAACTGAAGTTTGGTGAAGGCAGGAACTTTGTCATGCTTATCCAGTGCCCCTCAGTGCTTACATGTCAATAAATAGCTGCTCAATAAATTAATTGTTATATACATGGGTAAATGGAAAGATGAATGGATAGATGGGAGACTAGATGGATGATTGGATGAGGTGAATGGGTGAAAGGATAGATGGATAGATGGGTGGAAGGCAGAGTGGGTGAACTGATGGGTGAAAAGCACATGGGGTTTTGACTCAGACGGACCCTGGACCACCTGAAACCCTGACTTCGTCTCTCACTTGCTCCTGCTCTACGCATCCCATTTCCACCCTATTCATTGGCATCACTTTGTTGCTGTTTAGTCGCTAAGTCAGGTATGACTCTCCATGGACTGTAGTCCTCTAGGAAACCCTCTCCATGGGATTATCCCAGCAAGAATACTGGAGTGGGTTGCCCTTGCCTTCTTCGGCATCACTTTGAGTATTGTCAAATCATTAAGCAAGTAGAATGCCCCATTATTTCATGTATCACATCTTTTCTGGTGTTTTGAAAACTGTCCTGAGAAACTAGAGTTTACAGAGTGGCTAGGAGTCAACCTTTCATCCCAGGCTTCAAGTAGAGCAGCGTCTTTTGAATCTGTCCTAAACATGCAAATTCTCCATGAGATTTCAGTTGATTAAGGAAGGCAAACTACTGTAAAATGAAACACACTTTGATATCCAACTGTGATCTATTTCTTTCTTTCTTTTTCTGAATAATGAAGTTGTCCCAGATATATGAATATACTTCCCCCAAAGTCTCAGGGATTAATGTCATGATCAAGACCTGACTTAAATATAACTCCGAGCCCAACTGTCTTTCCATGGAATACGTCACTCATTCATTTATTCAATCACCTGATGCACATTCACATTTATTGGGCACCTACTCTACCATGGACCCAAATCTCATATCTCAGTCTAGGTGTTGGTGATAGAGAGATGGACCAGACAGGGAATTTTCCTGCACCCTTAGAACAGCCCTCGAACAAATAATATTAAACCAGATAGTTCCGAATATTAAACCAAGGAAAGTCAGAGAGAGTTATGGAGAAGGATGGTGATGATGGTAGGAGTTCCAGGAGCCCATTCTGAAGATATCTGCTCCAAATGGACATAGCTCAGTGGACCTTTCTCAGTGAGAGAAGAGGGCTTCCCTGGTAGCTCAGCTGGTCAAGAATCCATCTGCAATGCAGGAGACTCTGGTTCTTTCTGGATCAGGAAGACTCACTGGAGAAGGGAACGGCTACACACTCTAGTATTCTGGCCTGGAGAATTCCCTGGACTGTATAGTCCCTGGGGTCGCAAAGAGTCAGACACAATGGAGCCACTTTCACTTTCTTTCTTTCAGGATAAAAATAGTTTGCCTAACCCCCTCCCCCACAAACTCCTACTCATTCCCTTTCCTCTCCCCATCTAGATCTGCAAAGCCTTCCAGCAAACCCATTCTCAGGAGCTCAGGCTGATCAAAGTGGCACACGCATTTTATCACCTGGTAGGCCCAGGTTCAGACTTTGATGGACCCAGTGACACGTATGTTTTGCTGTTCAGTCATCCCAAGACAATTTTTATCAGCCTCATGGCCCAGTTTCCTGCTTCTGCTAGACTCTTTCATGTGATTTTATGCTTGGATGAAGCAACAGTAAATTAAGCTGGAAAACACATATGTGTGGACACAGAACAAAAAGCCTCACTGTTCAGGATGAGCCAGTGTTTCAGATGCAACTGGGGAGCCTTTGAACATGTCTTTCATTGGTAGGAGTGATAAGATGTAAGAGACTGTGGGAGAATAAAACACTGCTCATTGTAACTGTAGTCTGGGTGAGTGGCTGACACCACCATTTGGTGTGTGGAAACTACTTTAGAAAATGAGAAATGTAGCTGATTCTGTATCATCCTAGATCATATTGGAGATGTCTGATTTTTTTTATTAAAAAATTTCATTTATTTATTTTGTACTGGATTGTAGTTGATTAACAATATTGTGTTAGTTTCAGGAGTACAGCAGGGTGATTTAACTATACAAATACAGGTATCTAAGACTTCCCAGGTGGCTCAGTGAGTAAAGAATCCACCTGCAATGCAGGCGATGAAGGCAGATATGTGTTTGATCCCTCAGTTGGGAAAATCCCCTGGAGAAGGGCATGGCAATCCACTCCAGTATTCTTGCCTGGAAAATCCCATGAAAAAAGGAGCCCGGTGGGCTACAGTCCACAGGGTCACTGACAGCCACACATGACTGAAATGACAGAACATGCAAGCATACATGTATCTATTCTTTTTCAAAGTTTTTCCCGTTCAGGTTATTATGAAGCACTGAACAGAATTCCCTGTCTATACAGTAGGTTCTTGTTGGTTATCTCTTTTTTTATTGTTGTTGACAAAGTAATGTCTCTGCTTTTTATTTTTTTTCTTTTATTATTATTATTATTATTATTTTTTAATTTTAATTTTTTAGTTTTTTTTTTTTGCTTTACAATACTGGTTATCTCTTTTAAATACAGCAGCGTACACACGTCAATCCTTTTTTTTTTTTGAAGTATTTATTTATTTATTNTATCTCCTCTCAGCCGTTCCTGCGCTGCCACAGCCCGGGACTCTCTGCCGCTGTCTCTTGGACGCGGGGTGGCTCCTCCCGGCTGCCGCCCCTGTCCTCGACGCGGGGTGGTTCCTCTCGGCCGCGCTCAAGTGAGCCGGCTCCGCAGCCGCCTGCGCTCAAGTCCACACGTCAATCCTCAAATCCCAATGTATCCCTTCTCTCGACCCTTCCTGCCTTGGTAAGGGGAAGTTTGTCCTCTAAGTCTATGAGTGTTTCTGTTTTGTAAATAAGTTCATTTGTGTCCTTACTTTTCTTTTAGCTTCTGCATATAAGTGATATCATACGATGTTCTCTTTCTCAGTCTGACTTACTTCATTTAGCATGACAGTCTTCAGGTCCATTTATATTGAGGCAAACGGCATCATTTCATTTTTTTAATGACTGAGTAACAGTCCATTGTTTATATGTACCATGTCTTCTTTATCCAGCCATCTGTTGATGGACTTTTAGCTTGCTTCCACGTGTTGGTTATTGTCAGCAGAACTGCAATAAACATTGGGTGCATGTATCCTTCTGAGTCATGTTTCTCTATGGGTATATGCCAGGAGTGGGGTTGCTGGATCATATGGTAGCTCTATTTTTAGTTTTGTAGGAATCTCCATACTGTACTCTGTAGGCAGTGTATGGATTTATATTCCCATCAACAGTGTAGGAGGGTTCCCTTTTCTCCACATTCTCTCCAGCATTTATTGTCTGTGGACTTTTTGGTGATGGCCATTCTGATTGGGTGGTGCTAGTGTTAAACTTGCCTGCCAATGTAGGAGTCATAAGAGATGTGGGTTCGATCCCTAGGTCAGAAAGATCCCCTGGAGAAGGAAATGGCGACTCACTCCAGTATTCTTGCCTAGAGAATCCTATGATCAGAAGAACCTGGTGGGCTATTGTCTATGGGGTCTCAAAGAGTTGGACTTGGCACTCATTCCTACTGGTGTGAGGTAATATTTTGTAGTTGCATCTTTGTAGTTTTGATTTGCATTTCTCTAATAATTAGTGATATTGAGCATCTTTCATGTGTTTGTTGGCCATCTGTATTTCTTCTTTGGAGAAATGTCTGTTTATGTTTGATAGCCACTGAATACCTGTCTTCTGAGAGTCAATTAATCAAGAACGTGATACATCATAATACATAATGCAGGAAGCACTAATTAAGCACCTTCTGTGTACATAGATGCCCAGTGAAAAGGAAGGAAAAGATATGATTTCCACTGCTGAATTTGGAATAAGTGCCATAATGGAGTTAGAATGACTTGGGGTGTGGCTGCTAAATGCGGGTTGCTGGTGCAAGACATCCCCCTAAAGGTGCCCAGAGTGGTGGTTAGACCCTTGCCCTTCACCACTCCAGCCCCAGCCTGCCCCTATTCTGGCGCCACTGCCTCAGGAAATAGTGGTTTCTCTATGTTTCTATCTGGGTGCAGCCTCTGAACACTGGTTATGCTTCAAACCAGTGAAGATAGATCTCACTGTATTTGGTTCTTAGCTGTTTGCGACATGCACTGAACTCCAAGGAACTGAAGGCCAAGATTCTTCACGTATAGCGTTTCTATTCTTCAGGTACAGATGAATCCAGGAGCTCAAATAATACCATCTGGGCTCTGTTTTTTTGTATTTCATTGCCTTCACTTTCAGGAAACCTCTTTCCAGTGCGGCATTGGGCATGAGTACTGTCAGCTTCAGCTTGATATCTCCCCAGTTCAACAACTCCAGGGGAAAGAAATCTGTCATTTTTATATTATTCCAATAAGACCCTGGGTCTAAATCTCATTGGACCAATCTGAGTCACATGTCCATTCTTGAACCAATCACTGTGGCCAGAGGGATGGAATATTCTGATTGGTCAAAGCTGAAGATGGATCCGTACTGAAGCTGGATGTTGAGGTCAACCAGTTCCGTGCCATATGAAGTCATAGTGGGTTATGGGTAGTTCTGTAAAGTAAAACTCAGGTACTGTTACTCAAAGAAAGAGAAACAAATTCTAGAAGGGCAAAAATGCTCAGTGCTCGATTTACTGTCTCACAACACGTCCTATATCCTGACTTGTGTTATAGCTCTTCTGCTTATCTGCCCTCCCAGCTGAAAGCTTCTTCATGCCAAAACTGACATCTGTTTCAGCGTCTCTTGCTTGACTCTGGGGTGTGACTTTCACACGACAGGTGCTCAATAAATAAGACTTTAATGGAATAATATATACCCAAGCTCTTCTTTTACTTTGTTTGCTGTAATGACTTTAAGAATCCCTGTGTAGAAGGAAATGCTCATTTCAGCACTCCTTTTCAACAAATACATCTTCATGTAAAAGGCAGAGCTTTCAGAGCTTGTGTAGTCCCTGGTTTTCATGATTAACAAATAAAGTTGAACAAAATTAATGAACGTGTCAACATTTCTGAGGCTTTGACGACTCAGACTCATTGGGTAAATGTTTCCATTGAATGAAAGAGATTTATCTTTCCATTGTTCATAACTGTAGGTCATTTAATAGATGAGGCAGCCTGAGGCTACTGTGGAAACTGAACACTCTCCCCACAGGGAGAGTGGGAGGATAGAAAAGATTTTCTAGGCATTGGGAAAGTTTGGAGCCCCAAATGTTTAAAGTAAGATGTAGGAGTCAAGATAGTTTTTCTTATAGGGATTTAGACTCAGCTTACTATAACTTAAGTCAGATGAAAGGGTCTGAAAGTGTTAGTTGCTCGATCATGTCCAATCCTTTGTGAACGACCCCGTANCTAGGCATTGGGAAAGTTTGGAGCCCCAAATGTTTAAAGTAAGATGTAGGAGTCAAGATAGTTTTTCTTATAGGGATTTAGACTCAGCTTACTATAACTTAAGTCAGATGAAAGGGTCTGAAAGTGTTAGTTGCTCGATCATGTCCAATCCTTTGTGAACGACCCCGTAGACTGTAGCCCACCAGGCTCCTCTGTGCATGGGATTCTCCAGGCAAGAATACTGGAGTGGGTTGCCATTTCCTTCTCCAGGGCATCTTCCCGACCAGGGATCAAACCTGGGTCTCCTGCATTGCAGGTGGATTGTTTACCATCTGAGCCACCACAAAAGTCTTGAAAGGGTCTCATCTAGGAATAAAGAGATTTGTATCCTTAGAGAACCACCAGTGGATTAAAGAGAAAATCAAATCCTATTTGAGGATTGTATAGCTGATTTACAACGTTGTGTTCATTTTTGTGGTACAGCAGTGATTCAGTCCTGGAGAAGGCAATGGCACCCTACTCCAATACTCTTGCCTGGAAAATCCCATGGATGGAGGAGCCTGGTAGGCTGCAATCTATGGGGTCGCTAAGAGTCAGACACGACTGGGCGACTTTACTTTCACTTTTCACTTTCATGCATTGGAAAAGGAAATGGCAACCCACTCCAGTATTCTTGCCTGGCGAATCCCAGGGGCGGGGGAGCCTGGTGGGAGGCTATCTATGGGGTTGCACATATTTGGACATGACTGAAGCGACTTAGCAGCAGCAGCAGTGATTCAGTCATATATGTGCATACATATACATATATATATATATTTGTTTTCATATTCTTTTCCACTATGGTTTATCACAGGATGTCGAACATACTTCCCTGTGCTAAACAGTAGGACCTTGCTGTTTATCCATCCTATAGAGTATCCTTTCCATCTGCTAGCCCCAAACTCCCAACCCATCTCTCCCCGACTTGGGTAACCACTTTGTTCTCTGTGTCTGTGAGTCTGCTTCTGTTTCATAGCTAAGTTCATCTGGTTCATATTTTAGATTCCACATATAAGTGATATATGGCATTTGTCTTTCCCTTTCTGTCTTATTAATACTTCACTTAGTATGATAATCTCTAGGTCCATCCACGTTGCTGCACATAGCGTTATTTCATTATTTTGTAAGGCCGAGTAGTATTCTTTTGTGTGTGTATCTCTCTGTGTGTGTATACCACATCTTCTTTATCCATTCATCTGTAGATGGACATTTCAGTTGTTTACATGTCTTGGCCATTGTGAACAGTGCTGCTATGAACTTATCGATGGATGTATCTTTTATTGAATTGTAGTTTTGTCCAAATATATGCCCAGGAGTGGAACTGCTAAGTCTGAGATAGCTCATACATTCAAGCAGTGGGATAACTACATAGGAGTTATGTAAGAAGCTTGTCAAAAATACATATTTCTGGGCTCACTCTTGAGATTCTGATTCAATATGTATGTTGGGTAGGAATGAGGAAATCTGGTGAAGCCAGATGTGGGGGCCTCTGTATCAGGGATGCTGCTGACCTGCACCTGCAGTGCATGGTGGGTAGAGCTGGGTGTCCAGAGTTGGCCAGTATGGAGTGAGAATCTCAGCTTTGCTCCTACTGGCTTGGAAGCCTTGGGAATGAGAACCAACTCAGTTCAATTCTCTGATGCTTGGAAGGAAGTGAAGATGAGCACCAGCCTGACCTCTCAAGGTTGCATGAGCATAAAAGCAGGTACAGCACACAGCAGAGTGCCTGGCCTCTGTGATGCCCACAGGAGCAGTGATGATTACATTCTGCAAGAGTTACGCCAGAGGCACAGGGGTCACTGTGTCCATGCTCGGTCACTTCAGTCATATCTGACTCTTTGCAGTCCCATGGACTGTAGCCCACCAGGTCCTTTTGTCTATGGGATTCTCCATAGAACACTGGGGTGGATTGCCATGCTCTCCTCCAGGGGATCTTCTTGACCCAGGGATCGAACCCTTGTCTCTTATGTCTCCCACATTGGCAGGAGAGTTCTTTACCATTAGTGCCACCAAGGGGCCACTAGTACACATCTCAATTTAAACAAACCTCTGCAAGAGAAATTAGTTAGCAATCACATCTTAACACTACTACTTCTACTAATAATAGCAAGAGTTTATATAGTGCCGTATGCTAGAATTAGTTCTAAGTGCTGTCTAGCTATTTTTTTAAATGGGAAGATAATTGCTGATTAACCCGGTTTATTCTTACAGCCATGCCATGAGATAGGAGCTGTTATTATTTCCATCATATAGATGAGGAAACTGAGGCACATGGAGATGAAGTAACTCCCTTTGCAGACGACATCTTCCTTGGAGCCATATGGGTTGCAAGAAAACAATACTATCCAAAGAAACTGTCATTTGATTTAGCAGAACTGGGTAGGAGTGCAGTTCTTGTGAGCAAACTTGCAGTGTGAAATAAATCCAATATAGTTGCCTGTGTAGGCGGACATTTCCAGTTAGGCTCTCAGTTTCTCAAATCCTTGGGTGTGGCTATTCTGACAAGGTCTGATTATTCCGCGTATTCAGACCTGTACAGCCAGTGACATTTTGCCCTAGAGTCTTGTCAACTCAAGGGTCAGGTGAAGTTTTCTATCTTTCTTCCTTAATTCTTGCGCAAGGCACTGGTTAGACCCTCCCACCCTGAGATTCCCAAGAAGGTAATCTGGCCCAGAGGTGATGACCTGGCTCAGCAGAGTGCATCCCTGCTGGTTTGCAGGACTGGGCTTCTCAGGGGTCAGCAGGGGCAATGGTGTCAAGCCAGATGCGTGATGCCTCCTTCCTGGTCTAAGGGGGAGCCATAAATCAAAGCACTCCTTGCAAAGGCGGCGCTCAGGTTCCCCAGGCAGCCTGAACACCCGCNGACCCTCCCACCCTGAGATTCCCAAGAAGGTAATCTGGCCCAGAGGTGATGACCTGGCTCAGCAGAGTGCATCCCTGATGGTTTGCAGGACTGGGCTTCTCAGGGGTCAGCAGGGGCAATGGTGTCAAGCCGGATGCGTGCTGCCTCCTTCCTGGTCTAAGGGGGAGCCACAAATCAAAGCACTCCTTGCAAAGGTGGCTCTCAGGTTCCCCAGGCAGCCTGAACACCCGACAAGAAAGGCCTCGGCTTCCTGGAAATCAGTTACCGGGGCCCATTTAATCAGCTGCTTGCCTCATATCCATTCTGATCAACATGCCTTTGGTCTCCTTACCCTCCTTCGGCTCACACAGCAGGATTAGGGGAGGAGAAGGCAAGTTTCCAGACCCCCGACTAAAGGGTGAGTCTCTCCTCTCCTTCCCTGACTCCTCCGATGCAGAAATTCTTGTCAGTGTCTAAAATTCTGCCATCATGATTCATTCCTTTGGGCTTAAAGATCATCTTTGATCTTTTGGTATTTTCCTTCTCCTCGACTTATTAGATTTCTTGTAAATCTTAAAAAAATTGCATACCTGTTGTAACTAGACAAAAAATTTAAAGAAGTTGAAAAAAAGAAGTCATTCATTTCTTCCCTCACTTCTAACTTTCCCCCCAACTCTCGAGAAAACAATACTGGCTATCTAGTTTATGTCTTGACACAGCTTGATTCAAGCTCATAAAACATTTACAAATATGTGTACATTCGTAGAGTTTTTTTTTGCTAAACTTTGATCATATTATGTACACTAACCTGTACCTTGCTTTTGCTTTTTTTCATTTATTGCACCAGAAATTCCTGCATGTACACAATTAGTCCAACACAACTTTTAAAATAACTGCATAGTATTTCACAGTTTGATTTTACATCATGAATTCAACTATTCTTCTACTGATTGACATTAAGGATGTGTCCAGGGTGTTTACGTCCATATGCTTGACACTAAACAATGCTGCAATAGATATGCTCATGGTTTATTTTGTTGTTGTTGCTATTGTTCAGTTGCTCAGTCATGTCCAACTCTTTGCAACCCCATGGACGGCAGCACCCCAGGCTCCCTGTCCATCACTAACTCCCCGAGCTTGCTCAAACTCATGCATATTTAGTTGGTGATGCCATCCAACCATCTCATCCTCTGTTGTCCCCTTCTCCTCCTGCCTTCAATTTCCCCCATCATCAGGATCTTTTCTAGTCAGTCAGTTCTTCATATCAGGTGGTCAAAGTATTGGAGCTTCAGGGTCAGTCCTTCCAATGAATATTCAAGACTGATTTCTTTTAGGATTGACTGGTTTGATCTCTTTGCAGTCCAAGAGACTCTCAAGACTCTTCTCCAACACCACAGTTCAAAAGCATTGATTCTTTGGGCTCAGCCTTCTTTATTGTCCAATGCATAAATCCATACATGACTACTGGAAAAACCACAGCTTTTACTACACAGACATTTGTCTGCAAAGTACTGTCTCTGCTTTTTAACATGCTGTCTAGGTTTGTCATAGCTTTTCTTCCAAAAAGCAAGCGTTTTTGTAGTTACTTTTATTTCTGTAAAGTAGATTATCTCAACTGAGATTGCTACATCAAAAAGGATATGCATTTTTATTATGATAGCTATTGCCAGACTAATTCCCAAAGAGCAATTAAGACTTCCAAGAAGAATATAAGAATGCTTGTTTCTCCATATATGCGCTAGCACTAGATATTATCAGTCTTTTCTTACTTTTGTTAATCTGACTGATGAAAAGTAGACTCTCTCTGTTTCACTATGCATTTCTCTGGATAACAGTTTGTGGACATTTTTTGTATAGCTTATTATATTTTGGTCTTCAAAATTCTCTCAACATGCCATTATTCCTGAAAAGAGTAATTCCTTAATAACTTGATCACAATTACTTGTGAGCTCAGAGTGAGGCCTTACAAGGGGGTGCTTTACAATAGGAAGCAGGAATGAAGAACCATCTGCATTTCAACATCTGTTAGGAACCTGGATTGGGTCAGGTTGTAATATGCCATAGTTTTGTAAAACATTAATGGTAGTGGAAGCTCAGTGTAACTAAAATTTTTTGTTAGGATCCATCTTCATCTGGTCCAGTGGTATTTGCCAGCACTTAAAAGATTGTGTTTTTAACATAAGTTTAGAGAGGAGGCTGCTGCTGCTGCTGCTAAGTCACTTCAGTCGTGTCCAACTCTGTGCAACCCCATAGACGGAAACTGAAGGTTAATTTTTCGGATAGACCCTTCCTGATGCTGGCCCATGATTCAGTTAGCGATTACCCCATGAATGACACAGAGGATTCCCTGGTGGCTCAGTTGGTAAAGAATCTGCCTGCAATGCAGGAGACCAAGATTTGATCCCTATGTTGGGAAGACCCCTGGAGAAGGGCTGGCTACCCACTCCAGTGTTCTTTCCTGGGAAATCCCATGGACAGAAGAGGCTGGTGAGCTATAATCCATGGGGTTGCAAGAGTTGGACACAACTTAGCAACTAAACCACCAACACTCCATGAGTGACACAGTTCAAGTGGAGTAGCTGTCTAATGCTGCTGCTAAATTGCTTCAGTTGTGTCAGACTCTGTGCGACCCCATAGATGGCAGCCCACCAGGCTCCCCTATCCCTGGGATTCTCCAGGCAAGAACACTGGAGTCGGGTGCCATTACCTTCTCTGGGAGTAGCTGTCTAAATTTTCTTTAATTGAACAGATGCTGTGAATGTAGTTTAGAAATGGTCCTATCACTTGATCCTTCACTTTCCAGAAGAATCTTTCAACAACTACATGATCTGGATAGACCTGTAATATGAGCCCCAAAATTTTTTTTTTTTCTAAAGTTGACTCATTGACCAGGCATTTTGCCATGTCTAGTATGTGCCAAGGACTGATTAGAAACTGAGAGTACAGTGCTGAACAAGACAGATCTCATGGAACTCAAACTCATGTGGAGAAGGGCAGATAATATACAAACTGGTTAAAAATTAAATCGGTTCATTTTGAGATAGTGATAAGTTCTACAACTGGAAAGATGTAGTAGATCACTATGAAAGGGTAAGTTAGCTTTGGCTCAAAAAGAGAAAATATTCTGAAGAGATGACATTGAGCTAGGATCTGAATAATGAGAAGAAACAAGGTCAAACAGAGATCGGTGAGTGGAATATTCCTGGGTGAGGGAAGAGCATACATAAACTCTTAAAAGTGGATCAAGATCAGAGACTCCACAGAGCAGAAGAGCTCCTGTATGTCTGGATCCCAGGGGAAGGTTCTGATTTGGATTTAGGTTGGAGAGGTAGGTGGAACCTGCTCATGCAGGGGTCTTCAGAGCATGCTAAGGAGACTGAATGTGTTTTAAACCCATGGGAGTCACTGAAGGACTTTTATGCATGTTCCGTTCGGTTCAGTCCAGTTCAGTTTCTCAGTCGTGGCCGACTCTTTGTGATCCCATGAACCACAGCATACCAGGCCTCCCTGTCCATCACCAACTCCTGGAGTTTACTCAAACTCATGTCCATTGAGTTGGTGATGCCATCTAACCATCTCATCCTCTGTCATCCCCTTCTCCTCCTGCCCTCAATATTTCCCAGCATAAGTCTTTTCAGATGAGTCAGCTCTTCACATCAGGTGGCCAAAGTATTGGAGTTTCAGCTTCAACATCAGT
>SJYA01002938.1:1006178-1040217 GCA_006410615.1 Neotragus moschatus | reverse complement strand
GGTTCATTTTGAGATAGTGATAAGTTCTACAACTGGAAAGATGTAGTAGATCACTATGAAAGGGTAAGTTAGCTTTGGCTCAAAAAGAGAAAATATTCTGAAGAGATGACATTGAGCTAGGATCTGAATAATGAGAAGAAACAAGGTCAAACAGAGATCGGTGAGTGGAATATTCCTGGGTGAGGGAAGAGCATACATAAACTCTTAAAAGTGGATCAAGATCAGAGACTCCACAGAGCAGAAGAGCTCCTGTATGTCTGGATCCCAGGGGAAGGTTCTGATTTGGATTTAGGTTGGAGAGGTAGGTGGAACCTGCTCATGCAGGGGTCTTCAGAGCATGCTAAGGAGACTGAATGTGTTTTAAACCCATGGGAGTCACTGAAGGACTTTTATGCATGTTCCGTTCGGTTCAGTCCAGTTCAGTTTCTCAGTCGTGGCCGACTCTTTGTGATCCCTTGAACCACAGCATACCAGGCTTCCCTGTCCATCACCAACTCCTGGAGTTTACTCAAACTCATGTCCATTGAGTTGGTGATGCCATCTAACCATCTCATCCTCTGTCATCCCCTTCTCCTCCTGCCCTCAATATTTCCCAGCATAAGTCTTTTCAGATGAGTCAGCTCTTCACATCAGGTGGCCAAAGTATTGGAGTTTCAGCTTCAACATCAGTTCTTCCAATGAACACCCAGGACTGATTTCCTTTAGGATGGACTAGTTGGATCTCCTTGCAGTCCAAGGGACTCTCAAGAATCTTCGCCAGCATCACAGCTCAAAAGCATCAATTCTTTGGCACTCAGCTTTCTTTATAGTCCAACTCTCACATTCATACATGACTACTGGAAAAACCACAGCTTTGACTAGACAGACCTTTGTTGACAAAGTCATGTCTCCGCTTTATAATATGCTGTCTAGGTTGGTCATAACTTTTCTTCCAAGGAGCAAGTTTCTTTTAATTTCATGGCTGCAATCACCATCTGCAGTGATTTTGGAGCTTAACAAAATTTTATGCATGAGGGGAGATTAAATGCTTGTATTTCTGGAGGAGCTCAGTGATGGCTCTGCGAAGGATAGACTGTGGGTTGTGCAACTGAGAACAAAACAATAGAGAAGACAGGAGAGGATTGCTATATTCTAGGTTAGAGATAGTTTGTTTGGATTAGAAGTGTACAGCAGAGAGAGAGAAAGTTGGACAATTTTGGTGCACATTTTGGAGGTAGAATGAAATGTAATTGCCTACAATTGGATCAGATGTGAAAAGTAAGGGCAGAAGAAGGATGAAGAAGATTGTAAAGTTTTCAGTTTGAGAAACACAGAGAGATGGTGGTTTCATTCTAGGAGCTGGGGAAGATGAACAAAGCATTAGATTTGAGGCAGAAATGAAGAGTTCTCCTTGACCATGTCAGTTGCTACTCATATATTCTCATCATCGAATATATGAATCTGGAGTCAACATATAGTCTGAACTAGAGCTATAGTTTTTGGCTTCAGCAGCGTGTACACATTATTTAAAGCCACAGGAAAGGGAAAAAGGAGAGGTGAGGCCTGGGTTCCTTGTGCATTTACACCTGTCTGCTGAATGCAGATTCCTGTATCTGAATGCACACTCAACCTGTTCATCCAGATGTTGAGTAGGGATTTCAAACTTAACATGTACCAACCAGACTTCTTGACATTCTCTCTAAAACTGCTTGAATTATGATCATATTCATCTCAGTTAATAGCAATCCATTTCTCCAGTATCTCAGACCAAAATTTTGAGAAGTTTGTGTATACACACACACACAAATACACATGGTATATGTAGGGCTTCCTTGATGGCTCAGACTATAAAGAATCTGCCTGTAATATGGAAGACCTGAGTGTGATCCTGGGATTAGGAAGATCCCTTGAAGAAGAGCATGGCAACCTATTCCAGTATTCTTTCCTGGGGAACCCCANACACACACACAAATACACATGGTATATGTAGGGCTTCCTTGATGGCTCAGACTATAAAGAATCTGCCTGTAATATGGAAGACCTGAGTGTGATCCTGGGATTAGGAAGATCCCTTGAAGAAGAGCATGGCAACCTATTCCAGTATTCTTTCCTGGGGAACCCCATGGATAGAGGAACCTGGCAGGCTACAGTCCTTGGGCTCACAGTCAGACACAACTGAGCAACAAACACACGTAGTATATGTGAAGTGAAAGTTACTCAATCGTATCTGACTCTGCAACCACATGGACTGTAGCCTGTCAGCCTCCTATATTCTTGGAATTCTTCAAGCAAGAATACTGGAGTGGATTGCCATGCCCTCCTCCAGGGGATCCTCCCAACCCAGAGACGGTATCTGAGTCTCCTGCATTGCGGGTTGACTCCTTACTTTCTGAGCCATCAGTAAAGCCGATATATAGCATATACTTGTGCATGCTAAGTCACTTCTATCATGCCCAACTCTTTGTGACCCTATGATCTGTAGCCTGACAGCCTCCTCTGTCCATGGAATTCTTCAGGCAAGATACTGGAGTGAGTTGCCATTTCCTTCTCCAGGGGATCATCCAGATCCAGGAATCAAACGTGCATCTCTTATGTCTCCTGCGTTGGGAGGCAGATTCTTTACTGTAGTGCCGCTTGGGAAGTCTTGTAGTCTATATATAATATAAACGTAGTATATTATTTATATGTATATATGAATTGTATACATTCAGTCCTGAGCTCTTCTATTCAGGAACTCTCATCATTAAATTTTGTGAAAGGTTTTAAAGAACAGGATTAAATACCTTATGAATAAAACTTACTGAAAAAATTATAGTTACATCGTCTACCTCAGATGATTAATTTTTACATGTTTCACATGTAAAACATGTTTTACATGTTTCATGATGACATCGTTCTATCATGAAGCAATATTCTAAAGCACGACAGACCCTGAGGATGAGGGAAACGTTGATATTTCTCCCTGTCTCTCACACTGCTTACAAACCATCAGGAATCCTGCTGGTTGTTAGCATCTATGCAGAATCGGAGCACTTCTTACCACCTCTGCTGACAACACTGCTTCAAGCCCCAGCAATTCTCCCCAGTATGGTCTGATCATCTATATGGTCTCCGAAGTGGTCCTCTACTGAGTTGTTGACATACATCAGGTCATGATCACTCTTCTGCTGAAAACTCGCCTACGTCTCACCACTTTTACTACAGAGTAAAATCTGCAGGGCTTATAACAGCTTCTAAGACCCTGCATCATTTTGTCCTCATGAGCTATTGGATTAATATCATCTGTCCTTTTTCACTTTGTTTATTCTATTCCAACTACACCTATCTCCTTGCTATTCTTCATTATATCCAGCCATGTTTCTGCCTCAGGGCCTTTGCACTTGCTATTTCTGAATGGAACACTCTTTCCCCAGATACCTTCATGGTTTGTTCTCTCACTGACTTCAACTATTTGCTCAAACATTGTCCACTTCCCCTGCTAATTCTCCTTATTTCTTATTTTATAATGTATTATGTATCACCTTTTATCTTAGTATATAATTTTGTTTTAATTTTTTGATAGCCTATGACCTTCTGCTGGAGTAGGAGCTTCCTAAAGACATAATTTTAATCTGTTTTATTTACTGATGGGTCCCAAATACCTAGAGTAGGAAACAATAAATCTTTGCTGAATTAATGAGAAATACACATTCCTAGAGATATATGCATTTTTTTCTTATTGATCTTTCAAATCTCTGCTTGGCTTAATATTGATTTTTTATTGTACTTCTTCAGGATCTTTCTGTAGTTTTGTTTAACAATAGACTATACTTAGGGCTTTCCAGGTGGCCCAGAAGTAAAGGATCCACCTACTAATGCAGGAGATGCAGTTAGATCCTCAGGTTGGCAGGATCCCCTGCAGAAGGAAATGGCCACCAAATCCAGTTTTCTTGCCTGGGAAACCCATGGGCATAGGAGCCTGGTGGGCTACAGTCCGAGGTCACAAAGAGTCAGACACAGCTTAGCAACTAGACAATGGCAACAACAACAATGACACAGGTGAGAGATTTGGAAATATCACACCTCTTTGTCTAGAAGGGTAAGAAATACTTAAAGTGTGGGTCAAAAGTTTTTTGATCTCATTTCTCATTCTAGAGCCATTTAAGGAAAAAAACGGCTACATGGCAGGGTTTTTTAATTCTTTCCTTTTCCTGTCCTGCTGCTGTTGTTGGATAAGACTGGTTTTATGAAATGGGTCTAAACCAGAGTTCAGTGATAGTAGCTTCCTATGTTCATGATGTAAAATAGAGCCTATGTAAAATAGAGGCTCATCCCCTCCAAGTCCCAAGATGAAGCAGATTAGAGGATGGCTTCTAGGGGTCAGGAAGACCTGAGCTTCAAACCCAAATTTCAGTTCCATGTTGGGGGATCTTTGCATAGTTCCACTTCTCTGAAAACACCAAAGAAGTTAATGCAATTGAGACAATCAATGTGATGTTTTTGGCACAGTGCCTGTTGCATGGTAACCACTCAGTTAATAAAAGCAATTACTTGTTTTCCCTCTTGGTTTGACATCATTTTCCTTTCCAAGTCAGAATGAAAATAGGAGTTGCAAACTCTTTTTTAAAGGGTGAGTTGCTACATAGAAAACCTTAAAGACTCCACCAGAAAATTACTAGAGCTAATCAANCTTGGGCTTCCCTGGTGACTCAGATGGTAAAGAATCTACTTGCAATGTGGGAAACCTGAGTTGGAAAGATCCTCTGGAGGTGGGCATGGCAAACCACTTCAGTATTCTTGCCTGGAGAATCCCCATGGACAGAGGAGCCTGGTGGGCTACGGTCCATGGGGTCACAAAGAGTCAGACACGACTAAGCACAGCGCAGTGCCCACGCTACTTTGCATGGGTTATTTCACTCAACCACTTCAACAACCCTGAGAGGCACACATTATTATGCCCATTTTACACACAAAGAAACATGTTCAGAGAGGGAGAGTAACCAGCTCAAAGGCACATAGCTAGTAAACAGCAGAGGAGGGATTCACACCGAGTTCCCTTTGATGCCAGAGCCTGTGTTCTTCCGGGAACTGGACACACCAGCTGTTTCTCAGGAGCCATGTGCTTCTCCTAGTCTGCTTTCCCTAACCTCTGGGTGGGGCTGCTTCCCAGGGGACGCTAGTGGCAAAGAAGCCACCTACCAGTGTAGGAGACATAAGAGATGTGGGTTCAATCTCTGGGTCGGGAAGATCCCCTGGGGTAGGAAATGGCAACCCACTCCAGAATTCTTGCCTAGGAAATCCCATGGAGAGAGGAGGCTGGGGTGCTACACTCTAGGGGGTTGCAAAGAATCAGACACAACTGAAATGACTAAGCACAGCACAGCTGCTCTTTCCCAGCAGGACTAGCCAAGTTCAGGTCATGCTCTAATAGCCTCTTCTCCTCCTTTTGTTTGCCAATTAGACTCCCACCCGGTTCGCTGCCACTGCTTAAGATAAGCAGCTCCTTCTGCCCGCTGATGCATTGAGCCCAGGGTCTCACTCTGACCAGCCCCCAATCAAAAGGTGCTTGATTTTCCTGGAGATAACTATATCCTGGGGGATTCGAGTGAATTTATAAGGAAAGAGCAGACTCTGTAAATTTAAAGCATAATGGAGCACTTTTTGGAGGCTGGCAGAAATGAAGCAATGTTACCCAGTCAAATACAGTCTTGGAGAGGGGTGGAAAACGCTGAAAGGCTAAGATGAGACTGTGGTTCTGTTGAACCTGGGCAAGCCACTCTCCCCTAGGGTGGGTTCCCTAGTACAATTACAGGGTGAAAATAAATTCTGAAAGTTTAAAAGTGGAGCTAATTGCTAGGGCCAGAGTGGAGGGTGAGAGGCATTGGGTGGATCTGGACAAGGGGAAAGGCATTCCCTGGTGGCTCAGATGGTAAAGAGTCTACCTACAATGTGGGAGACTTGGGTTCGATCCCTGGATTAGGAAGATCCTCTGGAGAAGGAAATGGCCACCCACTCCAGTACTCTTGCCTGGAAAATCCCATGGATGGAGGAGAGTGGTAGGCAACAGTCCATGGGGTCGCAAAGAGTCAGACACAATTGAGTGACTTCACTTTCTTTCTTTCTAAAGGCATTGGAGCAGAGAAGACTTGAGAAGGAAAAGATTAGTGCTTTGGCCTCCCTTGGCCTTCTGCAGGATACCCATCCAAAGAGACCGGCTCCCAGGCAGCATGAGTATCTCAGGGGGTCCTCAGGAGACTTAGTTGGGGGCTATGTAACAGCAGGAAGATGAAAATATAATCATCATAAAATCAGTGATGGTATTAAGGGTATCGGGAATATTTATTCAGCAACAATTTTGTGCCAGTCTTTTCTACAACCCTATGAAATAGCTATCAACTAGCATCTTTATGTCGTAGAGGGGAACCTGGAATGCAGAGGGTTCAGATCACTTACCCAAGAACATGTGGGGAATGCCTGGCAAAGCTGGATCTTGGACCCGTGTCTTTTCTACTTTAGAGTCAGAGCTCTTAGTGTCCATACTTGGCTGAGATTCAACACAGTGTTTCACGGATCCAGTATCTTGTGGCCCAGGGTGGTCCTGGGTAATTGGGTGCATGGAGGCTTTCTCCATGTCCACAGTTGTTGCCTTGGTTTACCTGCTTAGAAAACCTGTCCACCTGAGCACCTGGGGCCCGCTATATAACATTGTAGGGCTCAGTGAAAAACGAGAATGCTGGGCTTTATATATACGGAATGCACGAATATGGTATTGATGGACCTGTTTGCAGGGAAGGAATGGACACGCAGATGTAAAGAATGGATTTGTGGACGCAGTTGGGGAGGGAGAAAGTGGGACGAATGGAGAACGTAGCATCAGCATATACACACTACCATGCATAAAACGGACAGCTGGTGAGAAGTTTCTGTATAACACGGGGCGCTCAGCCTGGCTCTCTGCGATGACCTAGAGGGGTGGGGTAGGGCAAGGGGCGGGAGGCGCAAGAGAGAGGGGATATACGTATAATTACAGCTGATTCACGTTGCTGTGATGGCAGAAAACAATACAACAATGGAAAAAGTAAAAAAATTTAAAAAAAATCTTTAAACATTTTAAGATAGCGACAGCAGAGCACTTAAGCAAGCCTGAGATCCTTCAGAGCTCGGTGCCCTGTGTGGCACACCTGGCCCCTGCGTGTTTCCCTGCTCACACTCTCACCACACTCTTCTCAAAAATGCTGTTTCGTCCCCTGTGCCCTTGGTTCCTCTCTGGGTCTTCCTCGGAATGGAAAGTTAGGATCCCTTCCTCCTTTAATGGTCCCTGCCCCTCTGTCCTGGGCTGGTTGCCATGAACTCATCTTGGTATTTGCCAGATGTCAAGAAAAGGCTGTCAGCTATCTGCTGCTCCACAGGCTACTGGAATAAATTACTCTCCCTTCATGCCTGTGACTTTCCCTGGGACTTGGGGCTGAAGAGACTGCCCAAAGCCTTGAGTGTCCATTCCTAACCCACCAGGAACAAATGTTCCAGAATGCGAG
Organism: Neotragus moschatus; assembly: GCA_006410615.1. Taxonomy (NCBI): domain Eukaryota; kingdom Metazoa; phylum Chordata; class Mammalia; order Artiodactyla; family Bovidae; genus Neotragus; species Neotragus moschatus. The sequence goes on along the minus strand of SJYA01002938.1, from coordinate 1,032,724 downwards.
CAAGTGCTAAAGGCCTCCTCTAATTAGCTGGCTGGTGGCTAACGAGGGATTTCACCGGGCAGAGCCTTCTGATGGTTGGTTCATAATTACCATGGAAACCTTTACGCCACACTCAGCTGCTTCCCGCAGCCCTCTTCCCTGGGGAGCAGACATTGCTTCACAAAAGCTGCATCTGGGCTATTGACATTGTTTGTGAGAGAAATAAATGGACAATTAGAAGCAAGACAGGTTGAGAAGCAAGGCTTGTTGGAGCAAAGTTTTACCAACATCTATCCTGGGGCCTAATTGATGCTGTTGTCCCTGCACGAGAGGAAATCGTTGGAAGGTGATGGATTCAGCTTGGATGGATCTCCTTTTGCTTAGCTCAAGGACAGGGAAAAATGCTTAATTAAGAGCCAGACTCTCCTGCTTTTTAGAGGCAGCTGCTGGGTTGGCCAGGAGATATGAAGACTTTTCTTTCTTTTTCCATTTTTATGCACAAATACATATTTATTGTATCCATCAGTGGAGTGAAACCCCAGTATCATTGTGTAAGTGAGACTGAAAAAATTTTAATCTTGTAAAATGCAGGGTCACCTTCTTGTGAAGGTTATTGAAAAGGAACAGGGGTTGGATAAAGTCTGTGTGCTGGGTTAGTCAGAATGGGCTAGGCTGTGCCGAAGTAAACCCTAACATCTCAGTTGGCTTAACACAGTAAAGGTCATTGAATTGGTCATACAAAGTTCAGTGGTGGTCAGGCAGCTTTTTATATCCTGTGCCTGGGCAACTGGGAGCACAAGGCCTTCAAGTTGCAGCAGGTGGAGAAGAGAGGGTTGGAGGAAGTGCTACACAAGTTCTTAAAGGCTAGGGGCCAGAAGACACTTATCTTGTTTTTTCTTGCAGTCCCTTGGCCACATGACCCTAACCTAATGACACGTTCTCCCTGGAAAATACAGGGAGAACATGAAATTTTGGTAGCACTCAACAAGCATGTCATCATATTACATTTAAAGAAATTACTGGGGACTTCCCTGGTGATCCAGTGGTTAAGAACCTGACTGCCAATGAAGGCAGCATGAGTTCCATCTTTAGTCTGGGAAGATCCCACATGCCTCAGGACAGCTAAGCCCATGGACAACATGCCCTAGAGCCCATGCTTGGAGCAAGAGAAGCCACGGAAAGGAGAAGCCACCAGAACTAGAGTAACCCCCACTTGCCTCAACTAGAGAAAGCCTGTGTGCAGCAGTGAAGACTCAGTGCAGCCAAAAGTAAAAAAAATAAATGATCAAAACTACAAGCCCTTTTGGAGAATGTGAATATAGAGCCCAGCAGCTCCAGGACCCACACCACCACCGTTTGCTCTGCTTTCAAGAGTCACACTGAACATCATACACAGTATCTCCCTTCCTGGAAAGCCCTTCCCCACTGCCTGGGCTGTTCCTGACACCCTTGGAATCATGACCGTGTTCAGTGCACTCCCACCTGGGCACCCTTGCTTCTGCCCTTAATCCAACAGGAGAGAGTTCTAACAGGAAGGAGAGGTCAGACTGGCCAGTTCTAGAGGAGACAGTGCTCAAAGCATTGAGAAAAGAGGGAAGGAGTCTAGAAAAGGCTTCCAAAGGAGAGCACATCACACCAGAATTTTGAACAGTGAAGAATGCATTCATTCACTCACTCATTCACTCATTCACTCATTCAGCCATGCGTTCACTGACTGGTGCCTACAGGGACTAAGCAAGGCTACCTTTGCTCCCTAGGAATATTGGCTTGAGCAGGCAGAGGGCACAAGGCAGAGGAAGATGTGACAAATGTCTTCAGAGATGCACAAAGGAGTGCATGGACTCTGGAGAAGGAAATTCTTTGTGAGCCAGAGATATCCAGGAAAGCCTGTGGAATTTGACTTGTACTTTGGAAAATGAATATTAATATTAACATATTACTATTAACTTCAGGGTTGTATTAGAGATATTTTATTGCACATGGCATGCACATTTGTGCATAAAAATGATAAAAGACACAAAGAAAACTGAACAAAAGAAAGCCAACAACTGTTAACATTTTGACATCTATCTGTCTACCTATCTACCTACCTGCTGCCTGCCAAGTCGCTTCAGTTGTGTCCAACTCTGCGCGACCCCACAGACGGCAGCCCACCAGGCTCCCCCATCCCTGGGATTCTCCAGGCAAGAACACTGGAGTGGGTTGCCATTTCCTTCTCCAATGCATGAAAGAGAAAAGTGAAAGTGAAGTCGTTCAGTCATGTATGACCCTCAGCAACCCCATGGATTGCAGCCCCCCAGGCTCCTCCGTCTATGGGATTTTCCAGGCAGGAGTACTGGAGTGGGGTGTCATTGCCTCCTCTGATCTACCTACCTACTTATCTCTGAAACATGGTCATCTTATGGATATTCTTTCGTGATCTACTTTTTGTTACAGAGTGATCCATTCTGTATTAATAAATGCAGAGGTGCATTATCATTTTAAACAGGTGAATCATATTCTATTGTATGAATTATCTTTCCCTCTCTCATCAATCTTCTATTGTCGGGTATTTACACTGCTTGCATTTTTTGTCGTTATAAATTCTGTTTTGATTAGGATCTTTGCAAAAGAATCTTTGTGTCGTTGTTTTAAGGGGAAAATCCAGTGCGTTTTCATTAGGTAGGGATTCGAGGCTTGACATGAAGGATGTTCTCGGTAGAAGACTCAGAGAAGGCAGAAGCAGAGAACCGGGGGTGTGCGAGGCGGGTGCACGAGCAGATAATAAGACACAAGGTGCAGTTACGGTAGGTTTTACTGTGTGCCAAGCACTGTGCTGTGACCTTGACATACACTACCTTGTGTACACGTCATAAGAACCATTTGAGATGCATTAGGCAGAGAAGGCAATGGCACCCCGCTCCAGTACTCTTGCCTGGAAAATCCCATGGATGGAGGAGCCTGGTGGGCTACAGTCCATGGAGTCACTAAGAGTCGGACACGACTGAGCGACTTCACTTTCACTTTTCACTTTCATGCATTGGAGAAGGAAATGGCAACCCACTCCAGTGTTCTTGTCTGGAGAATCCCAGGGACGGGGAAGCCTGGTGGGCTGCCGTCTATGGGGTTGCACAGAGTCGGACACGACTCAAGTGACTTAGCAGCAGCAGCAGCAGGCTGAAAACATTGGGTGTTGTTTTAGGTGGCTCTGAAGAGCTCCTGGTACCGCAGTTCTTTATGTCTCAGCACAAAAAAGAATTCAGTGAGAGGCAAAGGGGTAGAAAAGAAGTGATTCAGAACAGGACGCCTGTGAGGTTTACAAGTGGGAGGGCGAGAAATGCTATACCCTGAGAACTTACTGGGCTACAGCTTGATAATCAAAGGAAAAAGTGGTATTTGAGGGGGGAACTTGGTCTTTCTTGAGTAGGCATCATGCTTCCATCATCAGCTCCTCCCCTAGGTTAGGCAGGGGAGTGTTTTCTCGTCCCTATGTGGTCAAGCTAGTTCTACAGATTATTGTTCTTTGTAAGAACAGAGAGCGTGTGTTGGGGTCATTAATTCACTAAGCTCACCAAGAAGGATGCAGATCTCATGCCACGACTGTTTTATTGTTTGGGGGTCACGTCTGTGCTTCTCTTGCGTAGTTTTGTGGTTAAGCAAGCCTGCTTGGTTTTGTGGTTAAGCAAACCTTCTCTCTTGAGTAATCATTAACTTCAGGGGTCTCCCATATTCTTACAATCCCTAAGTGGGATTAACTATTTAATCACCGACTCTGTCCCTTTCTGTTCAGTTGTTATGTCTGATTCTTAGGGACCTCATGGACTGCAGCACACCAGACTTCCCTGTCCTTCACTATCTCCCAGAGTTTGCTCAAACTCATGTCCATTGAGTCTGTGATGCCATCCAACCATCTCATCCTCTGTTGCCCCCTTCTCCTCCTGCCTTTAGCCTTTCCCAGGATCAGGGTCTTTTCCAAAGAGTTGGCTTTTCATGTCAGATGGTCAAAGTATTGGAGCTTCAGCTTCAGCAGCGGTCCTTCCAATGAATATTCAGGACTGATTTCCTTTAGGATGGACTGGTTTGATCTCCTTGCTGTCCAAGGGAGTGTCAAGAATCTTCTCCAGCGCCACAGTTTGAAAGCATCAATTCTTTGGTGCTCAGCCTTCTTTATGGTCCAACTCTTACATCTGTACATGACTAGTGGAAAAACTTTGTCCCTTTACACTGTCCCTATCAAGGCCATTCCCATTTTGCTGTTGAAGAAACAGAAGCACAGAGAGGTTAAGTTCCCTGCTCAGGGTCACACAGTACATAACTGCCTCAAAAGTGGGTCTTAGTTCATGAGACCCCAAAGATCAGGTTCAGTTCACTTAGTAAGGGATGATCAAGGTTATCATTATGGTCAATTCTGTTTATTATGCTGGTCAGTTAGTAATAACAGCTCTGTTTTTGCATGGACATCATTGTTTAGGTAGACATGTGAAAAAAGATGGCACAAAGGCTCTCATGTCTTCAGAATGGCACAGGTACCAGCAAAGACCCACAAGTCTTCATTGTCTTCTCATCAAGACAGGTGATGTCAGCAAAACTTCTTGCTTGGAAATATATTGTTTTGAACTTGGTAATCTGTAAGCTGGGTTGCCATGGTTACCAGAGGGCCCTGGGGAATGATGAACATAAAGAGCGGGCTTGAAACACAGTCAAGTCCTTCCCCTCCAGCCTCACCCTGAGCTGTCGACAGGCTTTGACAGACCCTCATAAGCCCAGGGAACCCCACACCAGAGTACTCATGCAATATCGGGCTGACAAAATACCCCAGTGCTTTCAGTGTGCAATAACTACTAATATTTATGGGACACAGTGGGGAAGCACTTTATGTGGATTATCTCCTTAATCTTCCCCAAACCGTACATGATATATGCCACTGTTATTCCTATTTAACAGGTGGAGCCACAGAGACCCAGAGAAGTTAAAAGACTTGCTCTGACATCACACAGCTAGCAAATGGCAGTCTGGCTCCAGAGTCAGCGCTCATAAATAGCTGATTCTTGCCAGAGCCAAGATCTTTAGAAGTCACAGCAAAACAACATCTCCAGGCATCTGATTGGTACCTCACTTCTAAAGATTCCTGAAGGGAATATGGGTTCTTAGAAGGGTCCTAAAAGGCTTTAACATGTATGGGACATTAGCATAAGGTCTTAAAACTAGATAAATAGAAGCAGCAAAAGAAAGTGCAAATTCAAACGTTGCTAGACATCCAAGCAATTGGTGGCTCAAATGGTAAAGAATCTGCCTGGTAAATCTCCTGCAAGGCAGGAGCCCTGAGTTCAATCCCTGGGTTGGGAAGATCCTCCGGAGAAGGGAATAGCTACTCACTCCAGTATTCTTGTCTGGAGAGTTCCATGGACAGACATAGTCCATGGGGTCGAAAAGAGTCAGACGCGACTGAGTGACTAACACTTTCACTTTAGGCATCCAAGCAATTGGGCCTAAGGTCACTGTGAAAATCGTAGCGGGAACAGGGGTTGGCAAGGAATTCTAAAGATCATTGTATAACCTGTAGAATTTGCCTCTTTATTTTTCAGTCTTTAGGTCTTCAATCTAAGTGTACAGGGCCCAGGTAGATCCTGTGGAATAGAATCTCCTAAGATTACTAAAGCAGAGATATTGGAAAAGACTCTGATGCTAGGAGGGATTAGGGTCAGGAGGAGAAGGGGATGACTGAGGATGAGATGGCTGGATGGCATTACTGACTTGATGGGCGTGAGTCTGAGTGAACTCTGGGAGTTGGTGATGGACAGGGAGGCCTGGTGTGCTGCGATTCATGGGGTTGCAAAGAGTCAGACACGACTGAGCAACTGAACTGAACTGAACTGAAGATTACTAAGATCAGGATTTATTACTGTATATCCTAAGAAGTCTGTTATTGCCAGCAGTGGGATCCAGAGAAAGGATTTTAACTGTAATAGAATATCTATGGTTTTCTTTTCTTTGATGGCTGAGCACGCTTCCCATGTCCTCCCTGATCTGGGAGCCATTGATCTTCCATCATCATCACTTTTGGATCAGAGGGTTTCTAGGTACCCACATCCAGGCTCAGCTGAAGCTTTATAAGCACCTACAGCCTGGTAGGCATCTTCCTGACACATTTACACACATGGCCCTTCTTCAAGCTCCCAATGTTTCTGTGACGAAACCCAAGAATTCATTCTGCCCATTTATAGAGGGAGACACAGTAGTGCAGAAAGGCAGCATGATGTGATGGAGGTCTTCAAGAGGGGTGGCATGACACAAGCAAAGCCATGGAGCTCCATGTGGGCACCTGAGGCTCCAGCATGAAGACAGGGGTGGAGGCCACCTGGGGTCCCAGTGGCCAAACATCGCTGGGAGTCAGGTTCTGAGGTGTTCGCACCTGTGGGCAACGGGGAGCCCTCAAGGCATCTTTGGTTGTATTTCAGCTGTGTCAAATTAGCCTTTTAGTAAGGCTAATTCCAACTCCATCAACACAGTAACTCCTTGTTTGATTAACTCTGATTTCTCTATATTTGATTAACCAGCCTCCTCATTCTACAATGATAAGAGAGTTTACTAAGTTACTTTTGGAAATTCAAATGCTGTTCTTGACACAGCTTGGAAGTATCCACAGGGAGATAGGTTTACATAACGTTGTCACTAAACCACTTGGTTATCTTAATTTTCTCACTTCCCTCCTTGACTGAATTAAAAAAAAAAAAAAAAAAGGTAAGAGCCTGGAAGCTGGGAAACAGCAGGAAGGTGTATTAACCATGATTACAAAGATAACTTTCGGTTTTGGAGGGCTAAGTATGTATTGGGCTACTGCTTTGCCTGCATGGCTCTTTCCATCATCACAGTGACCCCGAGGGAGTTATTATTTACATTTCACAGAAGAAGCTAGCTGACAAAGGTGATGCAATTAACCAAAGATCATAGGGTTAGGAGGCAGCAAAGACGGAATGTAAACACAGCAATCTGAGTCCCGGGCTCTTAATTCTTAGAGAATACTCTCCTAGCTGGCTTTCAGGACACCTCAGTTCAAACTCCAGCTCTGTAGCCCTGGACTCATTTCTTCCCTTGGAGATATGAGAGATCATCCAGGCCCAACTTCATCAATCTCTTTCTAGCTAAAAAAGAGCTAGGAGATCGGTACAGTATCTAAGAGAGAGGGAAAAAGTTGTACTCCTTGCCTCCAATCCAGGGGTGGCAAATAGTTCTCACTCAGACGGACAGATGGCAACTCATGTCGAATCAACAGAAAAGGCATCTGGGTGGACTAGCAATGAATTAGTCATGTCTGATGTGAGTATAGGAAGGGGCAGTGATAACCGGGTCATTACACCTTTGACAACCCTGCTCTGCTCTTCACATTACTTTCAAATGCACATTACTTTCAAAAGTACCTGTAAACAAACACATTATACTATGGACATGTATTATTTTTGCTTGCCTAGAATCCATCCTTTTCTTTTGGTAAAATGATACAACCAACCACAACAAAATAAACAACACAAGACTATAAACCACAGGCACACATATATACACATACCTCTGATGTTCCTATGGGGCACTATCCCTTTCCTGCTCTTAAAGCCATCACACAACAGCAACAGGCATGTGACCAGGTCTGACCAATCACAGATCAAAGCTTCCCACCTCAGCATCAGTCACTGGCTCAGTGATGTCCACCTGACTCAAAGTGGACCAGAGAGTGGGCTCCGAAATGCTCCCTCCCTTCAGCACGGCTTTCCTGATTGGCTGTAAGACCGGAACTATTGATGGCCATCTTGGTCACCTGTGGGGAACACCTGGGGCTAAATGAAGCCAACTTGGTATAAAGCAGACTTTAAGGATGGAGGGAACCATGTCGGGAGGAAATCACCTCAATCGGGAGGAATCACTTTGATTCTATTAATGGTCTGGCTAGTTTAGCTAGCTTGGAGTGAATCTAAATCTAATCTAGTCTAGGATTAGCTTTACCACAGAAAGTTCCTATACATTTTGCTTAAGCCAGTTTGAGTTGTGTTTCTGACACTTGGATCAAAAGTATAATTAATGACTTACTTTGTTCAAAAAAATCTTTGGTGATTTTCATTGCAACGGACTGCAGGTGCCCTCTCAAAATCCCTGTTGAAACTTATTCCCAAAGTGATGGTATTTGAGGTGGGGCCTTAGGATGTGATTAGGTCATGAAGGTGGAGCTCCCCTGAATGGGACTAGTGTCCTTATGAAAGGGACTCCAGAGAGCCATCTTGCTCTCACTCAGGCACTTATGTGGACACAATGAGAAGGCAGCAGTCTACAGGTGGGAAGAAGTTTCTCACCAGAATCTGGCCATTCTTACACCCTGATCTTGGACTTCCAGCTTCCAGAACTGTGAGAAGTAAATTGTTGTTTTCTATGAGTCACCAGTCTTTGCTACTTTATTATATAGCAGCTTGTATTGGCAACATAACCCCATTTCCTCTTTCAGTGACTGTTTTTTGCTATACTTCAGATCTCATGGAACTTATGCTTTTTTGGTCATAAATGACTTGCTGCTTCCTCAGCACACAGTGCTCGTTCACGCTTTTCCTCAACAATTTATCCTTTACACATCAGCAAGGCCAGTCTTCTCTGTTTAACTCATTACCTGCTTAAGACATTTTAATTGATAAGCATTTGTCATGGGATGAGTCCCCTACAATTAATATAGCATCTGTAATGCAACATTCTCTGGCTTCTATTTAATAAAAATAGCTAAAACTGTGTGTCAGCCACCAGCCCAAACACTTCACTTGTGTTAACTCATTTGGCTGGCCCAGCAGTCCTCTGAAGTATAGTGCAGACATTTTACTGGTGGGGCTCCCAAGGCAGAGACTGGGAGGGCAGGTTTCCAGGTCAAACACTCTGGTAATAGTCTGACTTAAGGTCACAAATCACAATATTCTCTAGGTCCATCCATGTTTCTGTAAATGGCAGAATTGTGTTATTCTTATGGCTGAGTGATATTTTTATATATATGTATCACATCTTCCTTATCCATTCATCTGTCGATGGGCACTTGGGTTCCTTTCATAGCTTGGTTACTGTAAATAGTTCTGCTGTGAATGTTAGCCTGCGTGTGTCTTTTCAAATTAGTATTTTTGTTTTTTCCCCACATGTATACCCTGTAAGTCAGAATGAAAAAGACAAATACTGTCTGATATCACTTGTAGGTGGAATTTTAAAAATAATACAAAAGAATGCATATGCAAAGTAGAAAGAAATAGACTCAGATGTAGAAAACAAGCTAGTGGAGAGGAGAGAGGGAAAAGGGGAAGGGCAAGTTAGGGGTATGGGATTAAGAGATATAAACTATTATCTATTAGAAAATAGATGAGCAACAAAGATATATTTAATTATAGAGAATTACAGTCATTACCTTGTAATAACTTTTAATGGAGTAATAATTTGGAATAAGGGCCTCCCTCATAGCTCAGTTGGTAAATCATCTGCCTGCAATGCAGGAGAACTGGGTTCGATTCCTGGGTTGGGAAGATCCCCTGGGGAAGGAAATGTCAACCCACTGCAGTATTCTTGCCTGGAGAATCCCAAGGACAGACAAGCCTGATGGGCTATAGTCACGGGATCTCAAGAGTTGGACATGACTTAGTGACTAAACCACCACCATCAATCTGGAATAATGCTGAATCACTATGTTGTACACTTGAAACGAGTACAATTTTGTAAACCAACTCTACTTCAATAAAATGAAATTAATAATTCAGAAAAAAAAACCCCACTCTGATTCTGATGCTCAAGTTCTTGGCATCAGGCTGGCATGTCCGTATCTCCCGATTCACCTGTCTCCTCCCTGGCGATGCCCCATTTGTGCCATTCTTCTTTTTGCCCTTCTTCTCAGAGCTCTGAAGTGTTAAGAGATTTTGCAACCCTTTCTAAGAGCAGAAAAGGCCACAGAGCATGCCATGATAATTGGGCTTGTTTTGCGGGGAGGAAACGCCTGTCTTGGTGTCAGGACACCTTGTAAAAGCGTAGTTTTATTCTGCATAAATTAGTCTGTGTGTTCACCCCATGCTGGTGATGGCCTAGTGGCCGAACGGGGCTTGGTGTTAACTCTGCCCACGGAGATCACTCATTAGTATAAGCAAGGCCCCTGTCTGCATTTTCTTTTGTCTCTTTCCCCAAAGCAGAGCAGAACAGGGTCTAATTGGGAGGCAGATTGCAGAGCAAATGCGAATGAGCGTCTTCTTCCCAGCTACTTCTCTTTAGCCTTGTCTGCACTAGCAGAGGAATAATCCAAGGCAGGGTCAGGCTGCAGTAAAAGTAGGAGGCAGACTCACTGTGCCTGCAAGTCAGAGACTTAGAAAAGTGTATTCACGGAATCTCGGCAACTCAATTAGGAGAGATTTTAATAATGGAGAGCTGTTGAATCATAGATGCCTAGAGTTACAGAGTCTCAGAATTTTACATTCTTGGAATCGTGGAAATAAAGATGCAACCAGACACAAGGACCACATTTGCCCTCCACGAGCCTGCATTTCAGCTAGGTCGAACTTTCCCCATTTCTTTCAATGGGCTTCTGTTTCTCTTCTCCCACCAGCCCCTACTCTCTTTGTCTGGCTAGTTCATGCTCATCATTCATGTCTCAGCGAAGATATGAGTCCCTCAGTGGAGCCTTTCTCTCCACCTACAATAAGACATGTTCCTAATAAAAGCAGAGACCCCTCACCTTCCGTCACTATTCTCCTCTCCTCTGAATTGACTTAATGCCTCCCCAAGGGCCCTGCAGCCCCTCCGCCACCAACTCAATGGTTTGCAGAGTCTTTCAATGGAGAGATCTAAGCTCTTTTATTCAACCCCAAATCCCCGGTGCCGGGCATGTGCCTGACACAGAAGAGATATTCAGTATTATCACTGTTGAATGGATGATTGGATAAATGATCTTGGATTATCTGACTTTAGGACTGGAAGGAGCTTCAGTGGTCACTTTATTCAACTCCTTCCCCCAGGTCCTCTGCAGAATCCCAGACCAACAGTTCTGCCTCTGCTCTAATTTCTGCAGAGAAGGGGAGCTCACCACCTCCAGGCAGGAGTAGCAATCTTTCCGTTGTACACAGTCCCACATCACATGCCTTATGACATTACCTCCTTACACTGGGTATAACTCCTAGCAGGACCTAGCATGCAAAAGAGCAGACTTGCAGTCCCAGACAGTTCAATGGCAAGAATGAGTCATTAAAGGCTTACAGCAGATGCCACACACTGGCCAACTGGTGACCTAAGAGTGGTATCTGATGCAGAGTCTGACTGTCTGTTTCCATGATTTAAAAAAGTGAAACTTCCTTCAAAGTATAATACAGATACAGAAAGGGGCACATATCACTGGGGTCCAGCTCAGTGGATTCGCACGAAGTGAGCTCAATAGTGCAACCAGTTCCGAGGAAGAAACAGGACAGGACCAGCGCCTCGCATTTCCTCTGGTCTCTCTCTACAAGGTTTTGCTTTCTTGACTTCCTGTAGATGGAATCTCATGGGATATACCCTGTTGACTATTCTAAGATTTGGAAAAATCTACATTTAAATCGGGGCTTCCCTGGTGGCTCAGGAGGTAAAGAATCTGCCTGCAATATATGAGACCTGGGTTTGATTGCTAGGTTGGGAAGATCCCCTGGAGAAGGGAATGGCAACACACTCCAGTATTCTTCCCTGGAGAATCCCATGGAGAGGAGCCTGGTGGGCTATTGTCCATGGGGTCGCAAAGAGTCAGATACCACTTAGCAATTTTTAGTCACTCATTTGCTCACATTTCGGATCTGGCAATGCTGAGTCCCCAGATCCTTATGGCAGCAGTGACAGGGTCTACTAGAATGACAGCTAGTCCTTTACATGGGACACGTGCTGCCCAGTTGGCCCCAGGTCTTACCACTCTTCTCTCTGGTGCATCTGACCTGCTTCTCTGCTCTTGGCTCCTGTAGGCATTCACTATTTTCCAATTCTTGTCTCATTATTTTTCTTCCTAGATGTTGGCACTTCTAGTAGCTACATCATTTCATGTGGGGAAGGCTCTTGATGAAGCAGAACCATGCTTTTGTTTTGGAAATAGACATGAGGTGGGTTCCTGTTCATTTTTACGAGACAGAACCCGAAACTTAAAATATCCATCTCTCTAGGGTTTCCTTTTTCAGGAGTTATTTTTCAGGTTGTTCAGCATTTTGATACATCAGGCCAGTTTGCATGAGGAATCAAGCTGCTCTGAATAGCCTGTTCTTCACTCATTCATTCATTCATAAAGTGTATCTTAAGCACCATGTTTGTTTGTTGGGAGAATGAAGCCTTAAGTGATAAATAGGGAAATTAAAATAAGTAGAATGATATTTTGTTAGAGAATAAAAATTCTAGCGGAATCTCAACCACTCTCCACCCCGGCCTCTAGCTCTTGGCTTTCACTTCTTATTGGACACATTGGACGATGGAGTTTTGCTGGGCATTCCAGGTCTTTTCGAACCCTTGAAGGTCTCTGTCTTCCTGGCCAGTGGTGCAAACATTAATTTGGACCTGTTGCCTTTATAAGGAGCAGTGGGCTTGGCTCTCAGCCCCTCCCCTACTGCCTGGACAGTGACCTATTCAGGAACCTTGGTTTTCCTCTCTTTTGTCTGGAGAAGCGACACCATTGCCCTGGGTGACCATGAGATTTGAACTCTGTCAGCTTTTGTTGTTCTGTGGGCCTTGGCATCTTGGCTACTCCTTCTACCTTCGATCTTTGATTTCCTGCCAGGCTTGTTGGCATTGGAAGGGGCCTGTGTGACCTCCTCAGGCTGCGGGGAGGCCTTCCTGACCTTACCTGATCTTTGATCTGGCTGCCTTTCCTGGGGGCCTTCTCCTTGGACAAACGTGGTTTGGAAGAAAGTGTCCTCACCTCTCCTGGCTTCTTGGGTCACCTTTTAACCTCACTGGTTGGAAGGGTCCTACTTGGTTTCACTTGTTTTCTTGAGGCTCTTCTCCTCAGCTTCACTGAGTCTCCTGGGAATCATCAGAGTGGGCATCTTCTTGGGCTGCATCTCCCCTCTATGCTCAGGAAGTAATTTGAAGGTTCCAGTGGCCCCTGGGGCCTTGGAGTTGATGGACCTGGGGAAGAGGCCGAGTGTGTGTCACACAGGTCCTCGACACACTCGCTTTAGCAGGTGCTTGAGCAGGATGACGTCCACTGTTGGGTGCTTCTGAAGGATGCAAACCCTGATGGCTGCACCAAGGTGCCCTGGCACTGTAGGCAGGCACAGCTCAGGAGGGTGGCAGTGTGGCATTTGGATGCCATTATGGCTCAGGCCTGGCTTTTCAGACCCAGCTGACCAGAATGATTCTACCATGGAGGTCGAGGAGGTCAATGAGGTGTCAGTGAAGGCAAAGTCCCCAGGAGCCACTGAGCAGGCTGATGCAGGTGTTTAAACCCCTCCCCCCTCCATGAGTCATCACAAAAACAAATCCTTAGCACCTGAGTGGCATTACTTCCTTTAATCTTTACAACGATACTTTGAGTGCACTGATAATCATGATACTGATTATCTGCGAGGATGTGCTCTCTTCTGTGCGTGGCACTGAGAATTTCATACACAGGTCATTCATCTTCCCAACAACACATCAAGATAGGATCGATCAACCCGATGAGGAAACTGGGGCTATTACAAGGGTTGCTTGATGAGGTAGTGAGATCTCACATCTTCACACTCTAACTCTTCATCTTAGTCTGCAAAGACGTAGTTACCTGGGACAGAGAAGCAAGATTCCTACGTCTAAACCAGCTAGGGCTTTATTAGGTCTGGGAATGGGGTTTTAACTTTTCTTAAAAAGCATTTTATGAAGGTGTAATCTATATATTGTAAAACTCACCCATGTAACGTGAATGATGGAATGTTCTTTAGTACATTCATAGGGTTGTGCAAGCACTGTAATGATAGACGTCAGGAGATCTTCATCTCCCCTAAAATATGCCTCACACCTGCTGGTAGTCAGGCCCCGTTCCACTCCTCCCCTGCCCTTCTTTCAGCCCTAGGCAACTAGGTATGCCTCATACCTACTAGTAGTCAGGCCCCATTCCACTCCTCCCCTGCCCTTCTTTCAGCCCTAGGCAACTATTAATCTAGTGCCTCTGTCTATAATTTGCCCATTTTGGAAATTTCATATAAAAAGAATCATACGAAATAGTAATGTGTTATTTTTGGCTTCTTTCCCACTTATCCTAATGTGTTGAGTCATCAACGTCATCACAGGTGTTACTACTTCATTTCTTTTTATTGGCAAATAACTTCTCCATTGCATGGGGATACCAAATTTTATTTTACCCATTAATCATCTGATGGACGTTTTGGTTATTTCTGTCTTTTGACTATTACGAATAAGGCCGTAATATGTTAACTTGAATGTTAGTGTACAATTCTTTGTGTATTTCATTTCTCTTAAACTTAGGGGTAGAATTGCTAGGTCATAAAGTAAGTATATGGTTAATGTTTTGAGGAATTTCTGGGCTGTTCCAAGCACTACCCCATTTTACAAGCAATGGCTGTGGGTTCCAATACCTCTGTATCTTTGCAACACTTGTTATTGTCCATCTTTTTAGTTATAGTCATCCTAGCCTGTGCAGTGGTATCCTGTGGCTTTGAACTGCATTTTTCTGATGATCAATGACATTATGCATCTTTCCATGTACTTCTTGGCCATTTGTGTATCTTCTCTGAAGAAGCGGCTATTCCAATCTTTGGCCCAATTTTAACTGAGCATTGGTCTTTTTTATTAATTGAGTTGTAAGCATATTTTATATATTCTGGATATAAGTTCCTTATCAGCTGTATAAATTTCAAATATTTTCTCCCATTTTGTGGGCCATCCTTTCACCTTCTTGATAGTATCATTTGCAGCACAAAAGTTTAATGTTAATGTAGGCCAATTTATTCTTTTTATTACCTGTGATTTTGCTGTCATCTAGGAAAATGTTGCCTAAAAAAAGCCATGATTACTTCTATATTTTCTTCTAAGAGTTTCACAGTTTCAGCTCTTTTTTTAATGTCGCAATTTTTTTAAAGAATTAAAATTTTAATTTTTCCAACTTTATTGAGGTAATTAACAAATAAAAATTGTATAATTTTAAGATGTACAACGGGGTTTCTTAAAATTTATTTATTTAAGTTAGAGGAAAATTACTTTGCAATATTGTGATGGCTTTTGCCATACATTAGTATGAATCAGCCATAGGCCTACATGTGTCCCTCCCTCCTAAACCCCCCTCCCATAGCACCCCCATCTCTCCAGGCTGTCACATAGCACTGGGTTTGGGTTCCCTGCATCATACACCAGAATCCCACTGGCTAGCCGTCTTGCATATGGTAATGTGTATGTTTCAGTGCTGTTTTCTCAAAGCATCCCACCCTCTCCTTCTCCTACTGTGTCCCGAAGCCTGTTCTTTATGTCTGTGAAGGGCAGCAAAACAAGATGTTTTGTTATATGTACACATTGTGCAATGGTCACCATAATTAAGCTAATTAATGTATCTGTCACCTCACATAGGTGAGTGTCTGTGGTGAGAACACAAGGTAACTAACTCTCTAAGCAAATTTCAAATATGCAATACAACACTATGAACTGCAGCTGCGATGTATACATCAGCTCTCTAGACCGAAGTCATTCTGCATAACTGAACCTTGGGAAACCTCGCCCTACACCTCTCCATGTCCGCCACCTCCTGGATCCTGCAACCACCATTCTACTCTCTGCTTTCCTGAGTCTGACTTTTTCGGTTTCCACAGATAAGTGAGATCACGCAACGTTTGACTTTCTGTGTTTAGTTTACTTCATTTAGCATATTGTCCTCTAGGTTTACTCATATTGTCACAATGGCAGGGTTTCTTTCTTTTCCTTTTTTTTAAGGCTTAATAATATCCCATTAAGAGAAGGCAATGGCACCCCACTCCAGGACTCTTGCCTGGAAAATCCCGTGGGTGGAGGAGCCTGGTAGGCTGCAGTCCATGGGGTCGCTACAAGTCAGACAGGACTGAGCGACTTCACTTTCACTTTTCACTTTCATGCATTGGAGAAGGAAATGGCAACCCACTCCAGTGTTCTTGCTTGGAGAATCCCAGGGATAGGGGAGCCTGGTGGGCTGCCCTCTATGGGGTTGCACAGAGTTGGACATGAAAGACTTCCCTCGTGGTCCAGTGGCTAAGAATCTGCCTGCCAATACAGGGGGCACAGATTCAATCCCTGGTCCAGGAAAATTTCACGTGCCACAGGGCAAAGTGCCTGCGTTGCAGCTATGAATCTTCACTCCAGAGACGAAGAGCCACAACTGCTAAAGCTGTGTGCCCTAGAGCCCATGTTCCACCACAAGAGAAGGGACCACAGTGACAAGCCCATGCACCCCAAGTAGAGAGTAGCCCCCGAGTGTCACAGCCAGAGAAAGCCCATGCAGCAGCGAAGACTCAGCACAGGCAATAAATAAATAAAAGTATCTTCTTATGTACATGATCGATAGAAATCACATATCAACTATATATATATATATATATTTATATATATCCATAACATATATCCCGTTTTCTTAATCTGTTCATCCATTTACAGACACTCAGGTTGTTCTCACGTTTTGGGTATTATAAATAATGCTGCAAGGAACATGGGGGGGACAGATGTCTTTTTCAGATACTGATTTCATTTGCTTTGGATAAATAGCCAGAAGTAGAATTGCTGGATCATATGGAAGCTCTATTTTTAATTTCTTAAGGGACCTCCATACTATTTACATAATGGCTGCACCAATTGACATTCCTACCAANACAGACACTCAGGTTGTTCTCACGTTTTGGGTATTATAAATAATGCTGCAAGGAACATGGGGGGGACAGATGTCTTTTTCAGATACTGATTTCATTTGCTTTGGATAAATAGCCAGAAGTAGAATTGCTGGATCATATGGAAGCTCTATTTTTAATTTCTTAAGGGACCTCCATACTATTTACATAATGGCTGCACCAATTGACATTCCTACCAACAGTGCACAAGGTTCCCCTTATCTCCACATTCTTGCCAATACTTGTTGTCATTTGTCTTCTTGATGATACCTGTTCTAACAGGTGTGAGGTGATAGCTCGTTATTTTGATTTGCATTTCTGTGATGATTAGTGATGTTGAACATCTTTTTATGTGTCTGTTGGCAACTTGGATGTCTTTTTTTGGAAAAGTGTCTATTTAGTTCCTCTGTTTATGTTTTTTATTTTTTCATTTAATTGCTTTGTTGTTTTTGAGTTATATGGGTTCTTATGTATTGTGGATGTTAACACCTTATCTGATATTGCTGTTGTTGTTCAGTTGCTAAGTCATGTCCAACTCTTTTGTGACCCCCATGGACAGTAGCCCACCAGACTCCCTCCTCTGACAATGGGGTTCTCCAGACAATAACACTGGAGTGGGTTGCTGTTTCCTTTTCCAGGGGGTCTTTCCAATCCAGGGATGGAATGTGTCTCAGACATTGACAGGTGGATTCTTTACCACTGAGCCACCAGGGGAGCCCCATATGACATATGATTTGCAATTATTTTTTGCCATTCTATAGGTTGCCTTTTTATTTTGTTGATGATTTCCTTCACTATGCAGAAGCTTTTTATTAGTAGTTTGATATATTCCCACTTGATTTTGGTTTTTGTTGAAGAACTGTACAAAAAAGATCTTTGTGACCCGGATAAACATGATGTTGTTATCACTTATCTAGAGCCAGACATCCTGGAATGTGAAGTCAAGTGGGCCTTAGAAAGCATCACTAGGAACNAAATCATTGCCAAGACCAATGTCAAGAAGTTTCTCTCTGTTTTCTTCTAGGAGTCTTATGAAACTGCTTGATTTCTTCTAGGAATCAGACCTTATGTTTATGTCTTTGATGTATTTGAGTTAATTTTTATAAGTGAAGTAAGATAGGGACCTGGTTTCACTTTTCTGCATGTAGTTATCCAGTGTTTCCAACACCATTTTGTTCGTTTTTGAAGTTTAATTTCTGCAATATAGTGTTTTTAAAAAATATTTTAAAAATATATTTATTTTACAAATATTTTTTCACTGCCCTGGGTCTTAGTTGTGGCATNTCAGACCTTATGTTTATGTCTTTGATGTATTTGAGTTAATTTTTATAAGTGAAGTAAGATAGGGACCTGGTTTCACTTTTCTGCATGTAGTTATCCAGTGTTTCCAACACCATTTTGTTCGTTTTTGAAGTTTAATTTCTGCAATATAGTGTTTTTAAAAAATATTTTAAAAATATATTTATTTTACAAATATTTTTTCACTGCCCTGGGTCTTAGTTGTGGCATTTGGGATCTTTGATCTTCAAAGCAGCAGGCAGGGTCTCTAGTTGTAGCATGTGAACTCAGTATGGAATCTAGTTCCCTAACCAGGGATCAAACCTGAGCCCCCTGCATTGACAGCACAGAGTCTTAGCCACCGGACTGCCAAGTAAGCCCCTCCAGCACCATTTTGGAAGAGACTTTCTTTTACCATTTAATGTTCTTGGCTGCCTTGTCATATACTGATTAACTTATATGCTGTGGTTTACTTCTGAGCTCTCCATTCTGTTCCATTTTCTAAATGTCTGTAATTAAGTCAATATTATACTGTTTTAATTACTATAGCTTTGTAGTATAGCTTGAAATCAGGGGATGGAGGATAACTGGATGAGATAACATGAGAGGTTACTTAGTTGAGTGTCCAGCAATGAGAAAGTGTCTTGGTATGTGCCAGCCCTCTGCCTAGTCTTTAGAGAGAATGTCCTCCAGCCAGCCTCTTCTCCCCCACACACCCCCAGCCTGCCCAGAGGTGCCTGTTCTCTCCCCTTGGAAGATCTTCACTGCTCCTTTGGCCTTGGAAGACCCAGCTCTAGTGGATGGTCTCTGGCTCCAATGGCCTGACCAGGTCAGATCAAGGATATGTCTCTCCCTTCCCAGCTGCTAAAGACTGAATGTCTGTGGCCCTCCAAAATTCATATGTTGACTCCTAATCCTCCGTGTGACGAGGGATAGGCTGAGAATTTTCCACATCTTTTAGTTCTGTTTTTTTTTTTTTTTTCGCTCAGTCGTGTCCCTGGGTCGAGAAGATCCCCTGGAGAAGGAAATGGTAACCCACTCCAGTATTCTTGCCTGGAGAATCCCATGGACAGAGAAGCCTGGTAGGCTACAGTCCACGGGATCGCAAAGAGTTGGACATGACTTCACCTTCACCTTCACCTTCTAAGCAAAGTCTTGAAGCAAAGTGGCTTGGCTCCTCCTGACTGCCTATTGTAAAATGTGAGGAGAGAAAAATGACTTAAAGATGGATCTTTTTAAGCAAAAAAGGAAACAGAACTGAAAGATGTGGAAAATTCTCAGCCTATCCCTGTTACCAAGAACAAGAGAGTTTGGTGGAAAGAACAGTGAGTGTGTGGCCAAGGACTCCTTGATAGGGAGGTTAGTAGGGATCAGCCATCTCTACAGAAGCTGGGAGCTATTCGCTAAGACAATGGAAAAATGGCCCTGAAAGCAAGTCAAAGGTCATCAAGGATGCTACTCCATCACAGGGCCAGAGTGTGACGGCTCAGGGAGGGGACAGAGCTGTTCCAAAGGAGGGGTTGGCACCTGCAGGACCTCAGGGGACATTGCCTGGCACCTCCTTACAGTGTGGGGAAAAATAATGGTGAACTTGGGATTGTGGGGAGATGAGGATGAAATGGGCAAGCTGGGCTGTGGGCTATAACAACAGATTTGACTTTAAGAGGCATGGGAAAGCAAGGGGTTGCAAACTTTCAGATGAGAGATGAGGGTGGAGGAGACTGGGGTAAACAGCAGATGACTAGGTGGATTCTGGGTATATTTCAGAGGCAGAGCCATCAGCTCTTGCTGACGGATGAAATGCAGGGGGTGAGGAATGACAGAAATCAAGGGGAATGTAGGCTTTGAGATCAGTATCTCTGACCAAAGGCCTCAAAGTGTGCTTAGGTTAACGTGGTCAAATTTGCCACAGCTGCTTACTCACTGTGAACTTAAGGTGAAGTTCCAGAGTCTGACTGCAGCCATGAAATTTAAAGACGCTTCCTCCTTGGAGGAAAAGCTATGACAAACCTAGACAGGTTCGATACAGGATACAGGATGCTTGGGGCTGGTGCACTGGGATGACCCAGAGAGGTGATATGGGGAGGGTGGTGGGAGGGGGGTTGGGAACTCGTGTACACCTGTGGTGGATTCATGTCAATGTATGGCAAAACCAATACAGTATTGTAAAGTAAAAAATAATAAATAAATAAAAATTAAAAAAAAGCAGAGACATCACTTTGCTGATAAAGGTCCGTATAGTCCAAGTTATGGTTTTTCCAGTAGTTGTGTATGGATGTGCGAGTTGGACCGTAAAGAAGGCTGAGCACGGAAGAATTGATGCTTTTGAATTATGGTGCTGGAGAAGACTTTTGACAGTCCTTTGAACTGCAAGGAGATAAAACTAGTCAATCTTAAAGGAAATCAACCCTTCATATTCATTGAAAGGACTGATGCTGAAGCTGAAGCTCCAGTCCTTGGGCCACCTGATGCAAAGAGCTCACTCATTGGAAAGGACCTTGATGCTGGAAAAGATTGAGGGCAGGAGGAGAAGGGGGCGGCAGAGAATGAGATGGTTGGATGGCATCACCAACTCAATGGACATGAGTCTGAGCAAACTCTGGGAGATAGTGAAGAACAGAGAAAGAAGACTGGCGTGCTGCAGTCCACGAGGTCGCAAAGTGCTGGACACAACTCAGTGACTGAACAGCTAGAGTCTGAACCAGACCCACACTTTATATTTTTATTTCGGTTTTATTCACCACCTGACCAACACTTCCTACATGCTGGAGACAAAAATTAATGTTTGATAAATGAACAAATTCACGTGTGTATTCACTCACTCCCTGTCTGCTCATCGCAGAGCCTGGCATAATTTGGAGTGCAATAGGTTAATCAGGTTTTACAGGATGAATGAGTGAGGGGTCGTATGTCTCTCAGTTTGAAGAGTTGCCTCCCTCATGAGGAGATAGACTGGATAATGGCAGGAATGCCCTAAACTCCCTGCTTATGCCAAAGGTCTCGGTGCCAAGACATCAACCTGTCATTCAGAAAGACGGCAAATCTATCGGGTCATAAATTTGACTGCAAACTAATATGGTAGCAATAATAAAAATTAATTAAACATTTAATTTGCAATCATTTTGCTTGTCATCTTACATTTTAGAAGGGCATAGGGCTAATTCTGAAGGGTTGAGGATATTCAAAATAATTCAGGGAAACTAGAGCTGATGCCTTGTATTTCTCTAGACATTATTTTCTGTAGTAGACAGAGATTATTTTTTGGTAGTTTGCTCTCCATACTGTGGCAGTCAGCTGTGTATTTACATATTTATTTATTCATTCACATATTCATCAATTCAACAAATGTATATTTAGTGTCTGTTGACTAATTTCAAATGTTATACCGGTTTTAGGAATAGAACCATAAACCTCATGGGCAAGGGTCCAGGCTCATGCAGCCATATTTTCATCAGGAAGACAAACACTAAGGAAGCAAATCAACAATGTAATGGCTTTGCAGGTAGCACTAGTGGTAAGAAACAAAACAAACAAACAAAAAACCGTCTGCTAAATCAGGAGACATAAGAGACATGGGTTTGATCCCTAGGTTGAGAAGATCACCTGGAGGAGAGCAAGACAACCCACTTCAGTATTCTTGCCTGGAGAATTCCATGGACAAAAGAAACTGGTGGGCTACAGTGTTGCAAAGAGTTGGACATGGCTGAAGCGACTTAGCACACACATGCACACAACATAATACAGCAAGAATGCCTATGCAGAAAATGAAACAGAGTGTGAGGATACAGAGGGCTGTGGCTGAAGAACTCTTTTAAATGAGGTGGCCCAGGAAGGCATCTTCAGTGTACAGAGATTTCAGGGAGAGTGTACCAGGAAGAACAGACAGCATGTGCAAAGGCCCTGCACTAGGGGAATGAGCCTACCATGTTTGTGGGAAAAGAATAATTATGCAAATGAGCTTCCTCTGTGCAGTAGTAGGTGATAAAGGTGGTAAGAGGAGTCAGGATGGAGAAAGGGCTCTTGTCTGGACGCATTCAGGCATCTCTCTATGTGTCTATTCAACATGCAGATAGTGGGTCTCTATTTGATATAGAAGCTGTGCAAGGCAAAAGCCTGCATATAGAACCAAAGCCTGAAGAAGCTCACAGTGGAGAAGACAGCAGATTCCCACGTTATAATGTGATGGGAGTTCTGATGGTGGACTCCATGTGATTTACCAATAGGATGGTTGAACATGAGGGCTAGGCTTCCTGCCCCCTTGAAGTCTAATCTATTGCTTTAGACACTAAACTGTGAACTTATTACTTAAGTTTTGTCTTATGAGCATTTTCATGCCAATCCCCACACAGTGACCCTTGTTACTCTTGCCATGATGCTTGGGAGTGTTCTAGATAGAGGCTGCTTGGTTCACTGGGGCACTGGAGTGAGGCTGGAAACCATAGACAGTCAAGTAGTTTGTGAGACAGATTAAATATCATCGTTTAGGCTTCCAAGATCTTGGCTTGTTTGTTACGGCAGCATAGCTCAGCCTATCTTGACTGATATGGCCAGGATGGAGATAAAGATAAAAGTGGCACATATGATTGAGCCCGAGGAAGTCAGGGAAAGCTTCCCAAAGAGGGGGTGTCTTTTCAGAGACTGAAAGCACAAGCTAAGGAAAAAAGAGGAGATGTTGCTGAGAGAGAGAGAGAGAGAGAGAAAGAGAGAGAGAGAGAGAGAGAGAGAGAGAGAGAATCTTCAAGAAGTGGATCAAAGAGGGGGCTATAGGAAAAGCTTACATGGGCACATGCTTAGCAGCTCAGTCATGCCTGACTCTGAGACCCCATGGACTGTAGCCTGCCAGGCTCCTCTGTCCATGGAATTCTCCAGGCAGGATTACTGGAGTGGGTAGCCTATCCCTTCTCCAGGGGATCTTCCCAACTCAGGAATCAAACCCAGGTCTCCAGCATTGCAGTCAAATTCTTTACCATCAGAGCCACCAGGGAAGCCCCAGGACAAGCTTAGGACAGTGTAAAGGCTATGGGACGAGACAGGTATAGGTTTGAACTTGGCTCTGCCACTTTCTGCATATGTGATCCTGGGCAGAAACCCATGACATTTTCTGAGTATGAGATTCCTCACTGCACAATAGACAAGATAGCACCTGCCCTTCTGGTGCTTGGTGTCTGTTTATAAGTGCTCGTTTGCAATCCATGGCGTTATTAGGTGTAATGGTGGACAATCTGGGTCCTTGGGACTAGTTTGGGCACAGTCTCCACCAAGACACCAAAACCAATACTATAAAAGCCTATACATATCAGGTATTTAATCAGGTACTTTTGTGCTAAGTTGCTTCAGTTGTGTCTGACTCTTTGTAACCCTATGGACTGTAGCCCGCCAGCCTCCTCTGTCCATGGGATTCTCCAGGCAAGAACACTGGAGTGGGTTGCCGTGTCCTCCAGGGGCTCTTCCCAACCCAGGGATCAAACCCATGTCTCTTAAGTCTCTTGCATTGGCAGGCAGGTTCTTTACCACTAGTGCCAACTGGGAGAATCCGGTAGTTAACTATGTGCTTTGCAAGCATTACAAAACCATGGAATATTAGTGTTGTTGTTATACCCATTCCACTAACGAGGAAATGGGAACTCGGGGCTTAAGTGACTTTGTCCAAAAGCACACAAAGATGCAGGGTCAGAATTCAGATGTGGAGTCTAACTCCAGTGTCCACACTAGTAACCAGGACACCATCTTCTTCTGTGCTTGCATACCGAAGGGTTCACGCCCAATGACTGAGCTGAGACTCCTGGTCCAAGAGGCAGGGCTAGGCCTCCTGACCCAGCAAGAAAGAAGAGAGTGTGGCTCCTGGTCAGAGACTCTGACGGAGGTGATGCTGTGACGATGGAGTGAAACAGGCAGGGGGTGGGTCCCCAGAAGATGCTGACCTGTGAGAAACTAGGAGTTGCTCCAGGTTTCTTATAACCACTTACTGAGCCCCTGTTCCAGGCTGGGTCTACCCTTTGTGCTGTGCGTACAATGGTGCACACAGTCCCTCTACAGACACTGGAGCTTCCATCCCCTGGGCCTTCAGAGCTCACCCTCATGAGTCTCACCTTGTGAGCTAGTGCTGTTGCAGGTACACTTGAGGAGCATCCAGGATTTATGGGAACTCAGAGGATTTTCCTAGCCTCAAGGGGACATCAAGTGGAGACATGGTGCCCACAACAGGGTGAACTGATGAAGGAAAGGGAGGGAGAAGGACACCCCCAGGAGAGAAAGGGCATCTGCCTGAGCCTGCAAGGACACGGAGCTTTTCATCCAGTATCCAGCCAGGATAAGGGAAAAGGATGGACAAGAAGATCCTGGTGTGGCAAGGAGGGCCCCTTGTCCCTCTGGGCTTTATCCCAAGGGCAGTGGAAAGCCAACCCATGAGCTGGAAGCAGGGGAGCAATAGAATCAGGTTTTCCTTTCGACAGATTCTCTCTGGCTGCCATTAGGATTGTAAGGGAGCAAGACCGGAGGTGGAGAGGTCATTTAGGAAGATGTTGCAATCATCGTGGTCGGAGGATGAGACCAGAGGCTGTGGAATTGAGAGCAGTGGGTGGACCTGCTTGCCGTGAAACTTATGACCCTGGATTAACGCTTGGATGACATTTTATCCCTTTCCTCCTTCTCCCTAGCTGAAAGGGCTGCCTGACCTATATTTATCTTTGCAAAGTGGCGGTTCTGCAAATTGTAGCTGTGATTGCCGCCCTGCCCACATTTCCCACATTCTGGGTCACAGGCCATGCAGCCCTGGCGGGCTGGTCACGGTCCTGCTTATTTTGTTTTGTTTCCTGAGATTTCTGTTTGGTTAATGACAGGGCTCTTCGTTGGTTTGGGTTCACAAGGCCGGCTCTGCAGCTCCCCTTTGGTCATAGGTGAGCAGCCTGGGTAACCTGGCCCCAGGTGAGCAGAGTTTTCTGGACTCTGGGTGTCTCGTCTAAATGGGCAGATTTTCCCCTTGGAAGCCTAAATAGCACAGGTTAACTTTCTTTTCCAATGAGCTCTGCATTTTCTATAAAGACATAATCTTTTATTAAATTAATGAGGCATAATAATTATTAATTGCTAATTATTCATAGTCATTTAGTCTATTTAAAAGAAATGATACCATTTAGAGCAAGATTTAAAGATATGCAAATATCAAACAGCTTCTTTTGACTGTTCGGCTACTCTGTGGTGCTATGGCAAACACACTGACATTTTTGAGCAGAAGATTTTCATTTTGCTCTAAACACCACTACTTGGAAAGTCAGGGTACCACCTGTGTGTCCTTGGCCAACCTCCTCAGCTTCTCTGAATGTCAGTTTTCCCACCTGTGAAATGGGGCTACAACTACCTGCTTGCAGTCCTGCTGGGGCTTTCCATGAGGTGATGGAAAATGCCTAGCATAGAACTCAGCATATGTTGAAAATGTTGAGAAGTACAAGTTATCTATTAGAAGTTGCTTCATCTAATCCTGTCTGTACCTCCTAGTTCTAAATTAAACAAACACATATATGCATGTATTAATATTTATTCGTGTCTATATCTGCATTTATATTTCTATGGCTGTTACTATAGACACTGTTAGGTGCCTGTAATGTTTTATTGGTACATTCAGGCCTCTCTCTTTCAACTACCCAGGACCTTTCTGTCTTGGAATATAGGAGGCAATGATTTTCTGTTCCTTATTTGTCCTGCTCTGTGCTGTTTGGGGAAACAGAGCACAGGACTCTTATCCCCCTCTGTTGGTTGAGGAACTAGAGGAGCCCAGAGGATTTTCCTAGCCTTCAAGGGGACATCAAGTGGAGACATGGTGGCCACGACAGGGTGAACTGATGAAGGAAAGGGAAGCAGAAGGATACCCCCAGGAGAGAAAGGGCATCTGCCTGAGCCTGGAAGGACACGGAGGTTTTCATCCAGTATCCAGCTAGGATAAGGAAAAAGGGTGGACAAGAAGATCCAGAGATTGTGATCACTGGATTTCCAAGTTGCGCCTGTCTCACTCTCTGGCAGCCCTTCCAGGTCACTCTCTCAGCCCCAGCTCCTGGGTCCTTCTTCATGCTCCAGTTGCCTGGGCATGGAGATGCTGATATTCATTCACACTCTGAATTCTACTCTTTGGATTCAGTGGCTCATAGAGAAATACTCCTTTTCTTTTTAGGGAAGCCTAGTGCAGGGGTTATAAACACTGGTTGTGGGAGGACTCCCTCTCATCTTAGCTAGAATCCTTTTAACGAGATGTGCAGGATGAGACTGGAACCATGACTCCAGAGATAGCAAGTTCCATGGAGGAAGCTCTGGGAGGCTCTAGGGAACAAACTGAGTGGTGACTGCAAGCTCAGGCTCCAGTGGAGCCAGCAGAGCTGTGGCAGGGGAAGCCAGGGCGGTGGGCAGGGGGAGCCCCGCCGTCTTTTGTTAGCAGCAGCTGCCAGTGCGCGAGAGCCTTCCTTGTGCCAGACACCATTCTAAACGGTG
>SJYA01002938.1:988353-1006123 GCA_006410615.1 Neotragus moschatus | reverse complement strand
AGTATATTTCATTTTTATTTTTGCTTTATTTTACTTTACAATACTGTATTGGTTTAGCTATACATTGACATGAATCGGCCATGGGTGTACATGAGTTGCCAATCCCGAACCCCCCTCCCACCTCCCATCCCATATCATCTCTCTGGATCACCATATTATTATTATTATTATTCTTTAAACAATATTTATGGGCTTCCAAGGTGGCAGTAGTGGTGGAGAACCCACCTGCCAATGTAAGAGACATAAAAGATGTGGATTCAGTCCCTGGGTGGAAAAATCTCCTGGGGGAGGGCATGGCAACCCACTCCAGTACTCCTGCCTGGAGATTCTCATGGACTGAGGGGCCTGGCGGGCTACAGTCCAAAGGGTCACAAAGAGCTGGACACAACTGAAATGACTTAGCACGCAGCACGTACGTTTCCACAAACCCCTAAGGTTATGGGTGTGGATAAGCCATGTGATCATATCTTGATTCTCATTTGCCTTTGTTTCTTGTGGGAAACCTCACAGGGAGATGTGGCTCTGGTTTGTGATAAAATGCGGTTTGAATATCCCTACATTCATACAAATGGAATACTATAAGATTAGAAACCAACGTATGAACTATTGCCAAGGGGGTGTTAACCACAGCAGGCACCGTGTAATGAAAAGAATATGAATTTTGCATCCAAAAGCCTGGTTCTGTCATGTCATAGGTGTATGACCTTAAGCCAGTCACTTGACCTCTCTGAATCCCAGCTTTCTTATCTGCAAATTGGGAAAATTAATTCTTATTTTTCAGGATCATTGGAAGAATTAAATGCCATAACATACAAAAACATAAGACACGTAGTAGGGGCTTAACGAGCATTTGTTCTCATTCACCCGAGTTTTCTTGAGTGTTTTGTACATTGATAATTCACATTCTATTTTGGATACTGTCCTTCCTGCTTTTTAAAAATTCAATTTTTTTTCTGACTATAAAATAATATTTACTCATTGTAGAAGACCTAAAAGATTATAGAGGCATATAAAAATAAAATAGAAATCTCCCATAAAACCACCCATTAAAGATTTCAGCTCTATATATTGTGGTTCACTTCCGTTCTCTCTTTCTGTCTCTCTCACTTTATCTTGCATGTATGTAAAAGTAATCAGATTCGTCTTGTATACAGAATTTTCTGATGTTTTTCATATAGTATTAAAGTTCTTCTCTCTGTGGGTTCCCCCCTCACCGTGTTTAGAGTAAGAACATACCAATTCTTAGAGTGAGACCAGCGTGGATATGAGAATTCACTGCGTGGTCATATCTTGGGTATTTGACCCTTGGGAAATCCCAAATCTTCTTTCACAGGGTTAGTGTGGGATTGAAATATCAGGTCCATGGACATCTTAGCGGAGTCTCTGAAACTTAGTAACTGCTTATAAATAGTGGCGGCTGATACTATATTGATTAGACTTCTATGTCAGTCTAGGTTACGCTACAATGACAAACAGCACCGAAATCTCAGTGACTCTGCACAACAACACTCTGTTTCTTACCGTAGACTGAAACTACACCTCGTCCTGGGCAGCTGTCTTCATGAGGTGGTGTGGAGCTCCCGGTTGCTTCCATCTTAGAGCATTTCCATCACGCACATGTTTTCACGGCCGCCAAAGCAAGGAAAAAAATTGGAAGATTTCACACTAGCAATTAAATGCTTTGATCCAGAAGATATATGCATCCATTCTGCTTACAACCAATTGGCCAGAACTAATTGCATGACCCCACCTTGCAGCAGGAGGCGTGTGTGAAGAAATGTGATCCTCTTGGGTACCCAGAGGAGGAAGAGCCTCCCAAATCACTGAGCCCGGAGAGTCCCTGCCATGGAATTCTCTCTATCATAAGACTATTGGCTTTTGTGGGAACTGGTGCAATTTAATTCAAGGTCAGTCCTACCGTATTTATGCAGAGTGAGTCCTCAACCCTGACCTGGCAAGGAGAAGAAAAAGCAGCTGATCTCAGATGCACCGATGTCTCTAGTTATGTCTAAAGCCGAGGTTCCCACCAGTGTATCAATACCAGTTCCCTCTCTTTGTCTGAGTTACTGCCCTGATGCTCAGCGCTGTGAATGGTGCAGTTAAGCGAAAGGGTCGGGTTGACCACAGTGCAGCATTTCATCAGTGCCCTGTCATCACCCTGATATACAACTTGTCCCGAGGGCCATCAGTCCTGGAAGAGAATGCATCAGGTCCCGCTCTGGCATTTAATACCACATCCATCACAGTGCAGAGAACGCTAAGTAGGTCTGAGCCCTCGTGAGCTAGAGGCTGGGAAAGGGCTGAGGGGCTCCTGGAGAATCATCAGATCTCCCGAAGCACCTGCAAAAAGTTTTGCTTCTTGGTTTTCATTGCTTTGACCATAGTGAACTCCTCGTGACTACAGGTATGCCAGTTGAAGCAGACTACTTGGCTGTCATGAGTATCAGATAGACTACTCGGAGAGCAGTGAATAAGTGCTGTCTTAGTGTGAGTTCCCTTTGAAGTAAATCCTGAGGTGGGAATTTGGGTGCACATAGTTAGTTCATTATCTCAAGATGCCAGGAACCACAATGGGAGTAGGAAATGAGACAAGGAGGGAAGAAACCCAATAAAAGTGCAGAGTAAGACAAATACTATTTGATGCCACATGTATGTGGAATCTGGAATAGACGCAGATGAACCTATCTGTGAAACAGAAACAGACTCACAGACATGGAAAACAGACTTGCTGCCAAAGGGGAAGGAGGTTGGGGAGGGATGGATTGGGAGTTTGGAGTTAGTTGTTTTGTGGCTGTTTAGTCTCCAAGTTGTGCCTGACTCTGTGACCCCATGAATTGTAGCCCTCCAGGCTCCTCTGTCCATGGAATTACCCAGGCAAGAATACTGGAGTGGGTTGCCATTTCCTTCTCCACGGGATCTTCCTGACCCAAGGATTGAACTCGCTTCTCCTGCATTGGCAGGCAGATTCTTTACCACTGAGCACCCCTTCCAGGAAGCAGCCATCACAGAAACAGGGATTAATAGATGCAACCTCTTACATATAGAGTGAATGGACAAGAAGTCTTACTGTGCAGTAAGACTGTATACTGTCTTACTGTATAGCACAGGGAACTATATTCCTATATCCTGGGATAAACCATCAAGGAGAAACAATAAAAAAAGAATGTATATATGTAAATTGAGTCACTTTGCTGAACAGCAGAAATTAACACAAAATTGTAAATCAACTATTCTTCAGTTTTTATTTTAAAAAGAAAAAAAAACCCAAAGCAAAAAACAGTGTGTCACTACACTGTTGATAGATTCCTGCAGTGGGTAAGTGGGGCTCAGTCCTGCTGGGGAGCCTCCGAAAGAACATCAGCTGTGTCCCCTTGTGGGATAAGCAAGCTAGGATGCTCCACACAGCTCTGTTCCTCTGGTCGGGGGATGGTCCAGGGACTCTGACACCCAGGCACATTCCGGCTGCCCTGGGTGTGGGCTGAGCATCCTGACTTGAGCTCAGACCACCCTCAGAAGGAGAGACGCTGTCTGCGGGTGACCTCCAGGTGGGCTCTGTGGATGAAAAGAGCACGTACTTCCTGCAGTGAAACTGACTTCAGAGTTTTAACTGAACTCCCCTGGGTCGGATTCTGCCTGTCGGGTGCATTACTTAGCACGCTCAATGTTTCTAAGACACGGAATTTGAAAGCAAAACCTCTAATTCCCACACTCCCTCAACTCCATATTTTCTGAGAAACATCTGGCCTGCTTCATCTATTTCGCCTTCCTACTGGGGCCCTGAAGGCATAAACCTGTAGGACACTGAATGAGATCGACTGTGACAAACTCCTTCCACCCCGTCTGCACCAGTGTGCCTGCGAGGTCAGAATGTGCTGGCAGCCCCAGTGACCCCTGGGACAGAGCAGGGCAGCCTTGCACCCCCAGCATCGTCAGAATTTCCAGGTCACCACTGCTGCTCCTGGCTTTGGAGCCAGCTCCTTCCAAGTAGTGAATTAATGCATGCCATTCTCTCAGTCATGTCCAACTCTTTGTGACCCATGGACTGTAGCCCACCAGGCTCCTCTGTCCATGGGGTTTTCCAGGCAAGAATACCGGAGTGGGTGGCCCTGCCTTTCTCGAGGGGATCTTCCTAACCCAGGGATCGAACTTGTGTCTCTTTTTGTCTCTTGAATTGGCAGGCGGGTTCTTTACTACTAGCGCTACCTAGGATGGGTGCTCCTTCAAAGCACATTGATAATAATCATGCTTGTGTAGCACTTCTAGATTGTACAGAACTTTGCAGGTGCTGAGCAGCAATAGGGCTTTTTATATCTCCATGTGAACCAGTCGAGAAAGTAATTCAAACCCATTTTGCAGATGAACCAACGGAGGCTTGGAGAGGTGAACTCTTTAGCCAAGGCAGGCTTTCAGCCCAAGTAGCCTGCTTTCTTAATGCCCATACTTTAGCCTGAGCACAGTGGAAGGATACTGTGCCCCTCCCCCCTGGTGAGTTTGCGGCCAGGTGTCGGGTTAGGTGGGCTAAGAAGCAGTGAGATGTGGGTTTCAGAAGCCAGAGAAGCCACGCAGAGAAGGAGCAGCTGCTGTTTCGTCACTAAGTCGTGTTGGACTCTTTGTGGCCCCACAGACTGTAGCCTGTCCATGGGATTTCTCAGGCCAGAATACTGGAGTGGCTTGACGTTCCCTTCTCCAGGGATCTTCCCAAGGATGAAGCCTGTGTCTCCTGCATTGCAGGTAAATTCTTTACCACTGAGCCACCAAGGAAGCCTGCAGAGAAGGAGGGAGAAACATTTTTGCTCCCTTAAATCATGTTTTCTGTT
Organism: Neotragus moschatus; assembly: GCA_006410615.1. Taxonomy (NCBI): domain Eukaryota; kingdom Metazoa; phylum Chordata; class Mammalia; order Artiodactyla; family Bovidae; genus Neotragus; species Neotragus moschatus. The sequence continues at coordinate 1,001,306 of SJYA01002938.1, read as the reverse complement.
TGACATAGGAGCTGGAGCAGTGGGTAGGAGGCAACATACAATATTCAATGGAGACAAGCAGGTAGGGAATAACGTGGCTTCTATTTAATTATGTAAAATCCTACAAGCCCTCAGGGACTGCCCAGGACCCGCGGGGATGATTTCCTTTCTCTCATAATTTGGGACTTAGTTGATTAAGTGGCAGAAAGAATCTNTCCCTTAAATCATGTTTTCTGTTTGACATAGGAGCTGGAGCAGTGGGTAGGAGGCAACATACAATATTCAACGGAGACAAGCAGGTAGGGAATAACGTGGCTTCTATTTAATTATGTAAAATCCCACAAGCCCTCAGGGACTGCCCAGGACCCGCGGGGATGATTTCCTTTCTCTTGTAATTTGGGACTTAGTTGATTAAATGGCAGAAAGAATCCTGTGGCGAGGAAAGACGGAGAGAATAATGTGGTCACAGAACCAAAGATGACTTCCTGGCTTTCTTGTTCCTGCCCGTCCCTTTCTCTTTAGGTGCTTCAGGCTGCCGTTCTGACCTCAGTGAAGAGATAAACATGCCCACTTACAGCATCAGGGAAAAGCGGAGAGTCTCGCATCTCCCCACTCCTACAAGACTCTGCAAGCTCTTAGTACATTGATACAATTGATGGAGAGAGAAAGTAAGAGTAGGCAAAGCTGTTACCGAGTGCTATGAGCTGAACCGTGTCCCCCTGACATCCATATATTGAAGTCCTAACCCCTAGGACCCAGAATGTGACCGTGGAGAAGGAGTCTTCAAAGAGGTGATTCGATTCAAATGAAGCCCTTTCGGGTGGGCCCTGTCCTTACAAGAAGAGGAGATTTGGAGGCAGAGAGACACCAGAATGAATGGATAAAGAGGGTGTGGTACATATATACAATGGAATATTGTTCAGCCATTAAGAGGAACACATTTGAGTGAGTTCCAATGAGGTCGGTGAACCTAGAGCCTATTATATAGGGTGAAGTAGTCAGAAAGAGAAAAACGAATACATTAACACATATATATGGAATCTATAAAGATGGTACTGATGAAGCTATTTACAAGGCAGCAGTGGAGATACAGGCATAGAGAACAGACTTGTAAACACAGGTGGAGAAGGAGGGGGGTGTGAATTGAGAGAGTGTCACTGAAACATACACGCTGCTGCTGCTGATGCTAAGTTGCTTCAGTTGTGTCTGACTCTATGCGACCCCATAGACAGAAGCCCACCAGGCTCCCCTGTCCCTGGGATTCCCCAGGCAAGAACACTGGAGTGGGTTGCCATTTCCTGCTCCAATGCATGAAAGTGAAAAGTGAAAGNGCCAGGGACGGTGCAGTCACCTTTCCTTTCGGGATCCAGTTGCAAACGTAGCCCAGCTGGGCCCTTTCTCCTGGTTGCTCTCCTAGCCTGGCGTGAACGGTGGGCAGCTAGCTGGGGTTCTGCCAAGTGCTCTTGCTCATTTGCTGCCAAGTCTGTTTTCACCTCTTGTTTCCTTCTTGACCTCTGTCAAGAATTTTCAGGCCAAGAGAAAAACTCTAATCAACCACTCATTCTGTCTGCCTTCCCTCATTTCTCTCAGCACAGGGAAGAGCTGAACTAAGGCAGTGTGGTCAATTGGGGGCAGATAAATGAGGCAAGGCTGATTTCAGCGTGTCTTTCATTTCATGAGGTGCCAGCCTCTGACTGGAGATCAAGGGTGCTGCCAGGTGGTATGAGCGGGAAAAAGGGAATGCACTCAGGACTTCCTCGTGGTCCAGTGGTTNGGGAAGAGCTGAACTAAGGCAGTGTGGTCAATTGGGGGCAGATAAATGAGGCAAGGCTGATTTCAGCGTGTCTTTCATTTCATGAGGTGCCAGCCTCTGACTGGAGATCAAGGGTGCTGCCAGGTGGTATGAGCGGGAAAAAGGGAATGCACTCAGGACTTCCTCGTGGTCCAGTGGTTAAGACGTCACCTCCCAATGCAGGAGGTGTGGCTTTGATCCCAGGTCGGAGAGCTAAGACCCCATAGGCCTCGAGGCCAAAACATACAACAGAAGCAATACTGTAACAAATTCAATACAGACTTTATAAATGGTTTACATTAAAAAAAATCTAGTGATGGGATGGGGAGGGAGGTGGGAGGGGGGCTCATGATGGGGAACACATGTGTATCCATGGCTGATTCATGTCAATGTATGGCAAAAGCCACTACAATATTGTAATTAGCCTCCTATTAAAATAAATTAATTGTAAAAAATCTTTAAAAAAGAGGTGGAGAGTACACCTTTCTCTGGGCTTTCTGGATTCAGCTCATCTGCGTCATCAGAAAACCTGGTCTGAGCAGGAATGGGAAGGGGAGAGGAAGCCAGAAAATCTGTTGATAGACTATGCCAGACCAGTGTGATGTGGTGGCAAGATGATTATCTATCATTCTGAATTCATCCTGATAAGGGCTACATTTATCCAAAGGTACATGTATTCCGGGTACATGTATTATACACGCTGCTGCTTTAATCCTTACAACTACCCAGTGAGATATTAACGTCTCCTGTTTCACAGATGAGGAAACTGAGACTCAGAAACTTGCCAGGTTCTCAGAGTTAATAAGTACTAGAGCCAAAATTAATAAGTACTAGAGGCAAAATTCAGAGAAGGCAATGGCAACCCACTCCTGTACTCTTGCCTGGAAAATCCCATGGGTGGAGGAGCCTGGTGGGCTGCGGTGCATGGGGCCGCTAGGAGTCAGACACAACTGAGTATCTTCACTTTCACTTTTCACTTTTATGCATTGGAGAGGGAAATGGCAACCCACTCCAGTGTTCTTCCCTGGAGAATCCCAGGGACGGGGAAGCCTGGTGGGCTGCCATCTATGGGGTTGCACAGAGTCAGACACGACTAAAGCGACAGCAGCAGCAGCAGCAACAGCAGCAGCAGAGCCAAAATTCAAAGTCTGACTGCAAAACTTATAAACTCAGTCGTGATGCTACATTGTATTAAAGTTGCAGAGGAATGGTCCAAGATAAGTTGTATTTCACCTGCAAACACATGAGTGCTTTCTAATTAAATTGGTTTCCAACATTTAAAAAATGAGTGATTAAAAAATGGCAGTTTCATATTTTTATCTTTTAGGAGCTTTTTTGTTTTAAATGCTTTTATACTGACAATGAGTTGCAAAAAGAGCACAAAATTCCCCTTCTACCCTTGACTCAGTTTGCTGCTATGTTAACACCTTTCCTAACCCAAATGCATTATCAAAACCAGGCAATTGACGTGTTGGAACAATGTCATTAACTGAAATGCAGAACTTATCACACTTCACTAGCTTGTACCTGCACTTATTTCAAAAATGTGTTCATTTATTTTTAGCTGTGCTGGGTCTTCGTTACTGCATGGGGCTTTCTCTAGCTGTAGTGAGGGGGGGGCTACTCTTTAACTGTAGCACGTGGATTTCTTGTTGTCATGGTTTCTCTTGTTGCAGAGCATGGGCTCTAGATGCGTGGACTTCAGAAGTTGTGGCTTGCGAGCTTAGTTGCCTCACGGCATGTGGGATCTTCCTGAACTGGGGATCAAACCCATGTCCCCTTCATGGGCAAGTGGATTCTTAATCATTGGACCACCAGGGAGGTCCCTGGACTCATTTTCTGAAAAACATTTTATTTTGTATTGGAGTATAGCTGACTAACAAACTGTTGATAGTTTCAGGGGAACAGTGAAGAGACTCAGCCTCAGACTGAGACTCAGACTCAGGAATGGATACTCACATGTATCCATTTCCTCCAAACTCCTTTCCCATCCAGTCTGCCACATAGCATTGAGCAGAATTCCATATGATATACAATAGGTCCTTGTTGGTTGTCCATTTTAAATATAGCAGTGTGTACTATTCCAAACTTCCTAACTATTCCTGCACTCATTTTTTAAATGGATAATTTGAAATAAAAGGTATGGCGTTTGAATACTTATTAAAAAACCATATCTGGAAACACAGCAAGATTTCAATGTCTGAAAAGATCTGGTAGACCTGAGTTGAGGCTGCCTTCCCTTAGAGGGGACTGGGTCTTCATCTTTGCCATGGTCCTCACTTTGCTGATCTCACCTGTGTGCATTGCTTCCCTGGCCTCTAAAGACTTTCGTTCTTTTGACTCTATTGCTTCAAGTCTAGCAGCAAAGCTGGGTGTCATGAAGAGAGAATCCCATTGTCTGATACACCACCTTTCAGATAATATATTGCCAAGCCATGATTATCTGGTGAGAGGCTGGTTAACCAGAAAGACTATGAAGCGGAAATGAGTTTGTCTCATTCCTCAGGGCTCCAGTGAAGGGAGGAGAGTCAGTGGTAGGAGGCAAAAGCAGGTGGATTTTAGTTCATCCCGAGGAAGAGCTTTCTCATAATGGGATTTCACTAGAGAATCAGGCTGCCTTATGTAAGGTAGTGAGGCACCCGGCACTGGAGGCATTCAAACGGAGACAGAGTGGCTAAATTTCAAGAGTGTTGGAGAAGAGCTATCTGTTGTAAGAGGGAGGTGAGATGACATTAGTCTGAGGACCATTTTGATGCTTAGATTCGTGGGCTCAGATTCCATAGCTGGAAATCTAAATGTTAAAATATAGTGTGCGTGTGTGGCATGCGTGCGTGCACACATGTGCACTTGAACTTGCATCTGCATGTGTTATATGATTAGCTTGTTTAATCCTCATGATAGCCATCTGGGCTATAAATGATCATTCTGCCCATTTAACAAAAAATAGAGCTGCTCAGAGAAGCCAAATGATGTGTCCAACTCTGCTAGTGAATGACTGAGCTTGACTCTGAATTTAAACTTCTATGTCATTGGCTTCAAAGTATCCACTCTTTGTAGCCTATCTCTTGGCCTCCTTGGCCTCCTCAGCAGAGGTATCCTTTGGACAGAACTATTTCTCTGCACTTCTTTTTCTCTGGGAGAAAAGGATACATAGATTCACTGGCTCCTGGCCAGAGCTTAGCTCCTGCACTCAGTGCGTACCCAGCTCTACTGCTTCCTTGATAATTTAGAAACTCTAACCTGCGCACTGGGGTGAAGCTAATTACATGAGAACTTCCAAGAATGTTGATTAAAAATGAATTATCTCAGATCCCATACCTGGAGGTTTTGATTCAGAAGATCCGGGCTGGAGCCATGGGTGCATACCTTTCACAGCCTATGGAGGTTATTCCGANCTCTACTGCTTCCTTGATAATTTAGAAACTCTAACCTGCGCACTGGGGTGAAGCTAATTACATGAGAACTTCCAAGAATGTTGATTAAAAATGAATTATCTCAGATCCCATACCTGGAGGTTTTGATTCAGAAGATCCGGGCTGGAGCCATGGGTGCATACCTTTCACAGTCTATGGAGGTTATTCCGATGTTTAACAAGAATGGAAACTGCTGTCCTGATGCAGCACTGGGATTTAACATGATGACTTTGGGCAATGCATCCACTCGTGCGTGCACTTTGTAATCCATTTACTTATAGTCCTAGAAATGAGCATGGAGCAACTCCTATGGCTGGAGTCTGTTCTAGGAATTCAAAATAGATTAAGTAAATAAATAACACCCCCGCCACCATCATGATGGTAAAGAATCTGCCTGCAATGCAGTAGACCAGGGTTCAGTTTCTGGGTCAGCAATATCCCCTGGAGAAGGGAGTGGCAACCCACTCCAGTATTCTTGCCTGGAGAATTCCATGGACAGAGGAGCCTGGTGGGCTACAGTCTATGGGGTCACAAAGAGTCAGACAGGACTGAGCAACTAACACTTTTACTTACCTTCATGAGGCTTATATCCTATGGGGTATGATTTCACTTATTTTCAATTAGATTCTATATTCCAAGGAAGGGTAAAGTACTTGTAAATTGAAGGGATTAGGGCAAATTTAAAAAGTGGTCCCTACTTTATTATACTTCAGTGGGAAAATAAATGAATAAAATATACAACCAAAAAATAATATGTGGGAAGGCAATGGCACCCCACTCCAGCACTCTTGCCTGGAAAATCCCAAGGATAGAGGAGCCTGGTAGGCAGGTCCGTGGGGTTGCAAACAGTAGACATGACTGAGTGACTTCACTTTCACTTTCAGGTAACGACTGCTGGGGACTGGAAGGAGGATGGAGTGGAGCAGGGTGACTGCTGGGGGGAACAGCTTTCTTTTTTGGGTGATGAAAATGTTCTGGAATTAGACAGTAGTGATGGTTGTGCAACCATGTGAGCATCCTAATGGCCACTGGATTGTCTACTTTAAAAGGGTGAATTTTGGGAGTTCCCTGGTGGTCTAGTGAATAGGATTCAGTGCTTCCAATGGCCATGGCCCAGGGTTCAGTCCCTGGTTGGGGATCTGAGATCCCATAAGCTGCGTGGCATGGTCAAAAGGAAAGAAAGAAAAAAAAAGATTGGTCTTCTTCAGGCCTAGCATGCTTGAATGCAAGGGTGAATTCACTTCAGGGTGACTTTAAGATATATGAATTACATTGCTGATGGGAATGTAAATGTTATAACCACTCTGGAGACTGGTTTGGCTATTCTTTTCAAAACTAAAAAAGAATGGATTTATCATATGAGCACACAATTTCATGTGTGGGTATTTATCCCAGAGAAAGGAAGCCTTGTTTTCATTCAGCAACTTGAACATCAACATTCATGGCAGCTCTCTATATGTATTAGCCTATACACTAGCCATCAAACTGGAAACTGCTCCAATGTCCCTTAGTGGTTAAATTGTTCAACATGCTTCGTACATCCATACCATGGAATACAAGTCAGTAATAAAAAAGGAGTTAACTATTAATTCACACAACAACTTGAGTGAACCTCAAAGAAATTATGCTGACTTCAGAAAAATTTCAAAAAGAATGATTCTCTTTATGAATTATTAATTAAATAATCTGATAATAGAGATGTTAAGGATGGGGTAAGGAGATAAGTGTGGCTATAAAACACAAGGGAGTCCTGGGATGGTACAGCTGAGTATCTTGACCATGACTGTGGTTACACAAGGCTACAGGTGTGACGTAATTGCAAAGAGCTAGACGCCCATGAACGTGACACCCACACCCACGTGCATAAGTGCAGGCACACACTGATGAAATCAGAACCTGGCCTATAGAGTCTGTGGATTATGCCAATGGCCATTTCTAGGTTTTGACACTGCATTGTAGTTGTATAAAATGTTAACATTGGTATAACAATGAGGAAGACTGAGGGGAGACTACACAGAACTTTCCTGTACATTTCAGCCTCTGTGAATCTGTAATTATTTAAAAATAAAAAGCTGTACATCATGGGGACTATAACCAATATTTTACAATAACTACAAATGAAGTATTCAGATGCTTATATCTTTCCTTTGCTCCTTTGCTTTCCACTTCTCTTCTTTTCACAGCTATTTGTAAGGCCTCCCCAGACAGCCATTTTGCTTTTCTGCATTTCTCTTTCATGGGGATGGTCTTGATCCCTGTCTCCTGTACAATGTCACGAACCTCATTCCATAGTTCATCAGGCACTCTGTCCATCAGATNACATTACTATACATAAAATAAGCATAGAGAGACTCGGAAAGGCAGAGAGAAGGCAGACTGTCTCGGGACCTGAAAACCCAAGGAACAGCAAGTGGTGGATTCTCTGGGATTTCTTTTGTCCTCATTTGTTCTTGACTGTGTCCTGGAGAAACCAGCAGTTCAGAAAAGCCAATTTCCCCTTTTTGTCAGCAAAGATTGAATAAAAACGTCCAGACTTCTATCCTTGCCAGGCTGTGACAAAGTGCCGCTGCTGAGATGGTGCTGGTGGAGACTATGTGGGAGCCTGGAAGTTCATCTTTACTTAGTATGTGAGGGACTCATTCCCTTCCTCACTGAGATAGTGTCAGAAGATGCCTAACGGAGAGTAAGGACCTTCAGCGCTGCTCAACATTAGCGAGCCACGTGGGGAGCAACAACCGGACTCACCTCCCTTTCCCAGGTAATGTGGCGTCGACAGACACCTGGTGGGAAATTTGAACTCCTATTCCTGCCCAGTAGTAGTAAGGAGACTCATCCCCACCGACTGTCAATGGAGCCCATGTAAAGAACCTGAAATTCTACCTCCACATGGTATATTCTACCTGCCCACCCCACCCATTCAGTGTCAGAGGAGCAGCGTCATGGGACGCCTGCTAAAACACAAAATGTGAATTAGATCCAGAGTCCTATAACATAACATTTTAAAATGGCCAGTTATCAATCAAATGTCACTTGTCATACAAATAACTAGAAATATCTCAGTTTGAATGGAAAAAAAAAAAGGACAATCTACAGAATCCAGCACTAAGATGTCAGACAATTTAAAATTATCTCATGGATATTTTAAAGTAGCTGCCATCAAAATGCTTCAATCAGGAACAATAAACACATTTGAAACAAATGAAAATATATGGACTCTCAGAAAAGAAATAAAAACTCCCAGCAAAGAATATATGAGCTAAGAAAGAAGCAAATGGAATTTTAGAACTAAAACAAAAGGTGAAATAAAAGCTCAATACATAAGACTTGAAGCAGAATGGAGAGGAAAGAACTGGTAAGCTTAAAATAGAAATTACCCAATTTGAACTACAAGGAGAAAATAGAAAAAGAAAAATGAAAACCTCAGGGACATGCAGAATATAACAAAAGCCCTAACATTGGATCATAACAGTCCCAGAGGAGAGGATAAATAATGGAAAAACTATTCAAAGTAATAGTGGCTGAGAATTCCCCAAATTTAACAAAAGTCATAAACCTATAGATTCAAGAAGCTGAGTGAACAAGGCAAGAAATCTTGAAAGTGGCTAGAGAGAAATTACACATTACCTGTAGGGGAAGAAACAATTAGAACAGCAGCAGATTTTAAAAGCTGGAGGCCATGAAGACCAGAATGAAATGGCACAGCGTTTTTCAAGTGCCGAAGGAAGGGATTACACACCTCAAATTCTGCATCCAGAAAAATATCCATCAGAAATGAAGGGAAAATCAAGACATATTCAGATGAAGGGAAACTAAGGGAATCTGGCATAGTAGTCCCTCAAAGAATGCCTAGAGGAAGTTAGCTATACAGCAAGGAAATAAGAAGGAAACTTAGAGCATTAGAAAAGAAAAAAGAACAAGGGATGGAGCAAAAGTATGGTTAAGTGTAATAGACTTATTCTCCACCTGAGTTTTCAAAACTGTGTTTGTTAGTTAAACCAAAAATTATTATATCATTTAATATGGACTTCAGTGTATGTGGAGACGTACACTGAAGACATATTACATTACGAATGGTTAAGGATAAAGACGCATAAAAGGAAATTATATTTTTAGATCTCAGTTGAACTGGTAAAAGTGTTGGTACCAATAGACTGTAGTAAATTATATATGTGTAATATAGTACCTAAAGCAACTGTTCAAAAAGCCATAAAATGCTAGGCAAATCAAAACGGAATTATAAAAAAGTGTTTAAATAATCCAAAAGGAGGCAGGAAGAGAAGACAGAGAAAACAAGACTTTAAATGACAGGCTTAAGCCCTAATACAATAGCAATCATAGGAAGGTTTGGGGGAGCGTGGATACATGTATATGTATGGCTGAGTCCTTTGGTTATTCACCTGAAGCTGCCGCAACATTATTAATTGGCTATACTCCAATACAAAACAAAAAGTTTAAAGTTTGAAAAAAATATTTAATTTGTAATGTAAATAAATATAAAACTCTACTAAAAAAGTAGAGTCTATATACACTAATTAAAAGACAGAGATTGGTACTGTAGGCTTAAAAAAAAAGAAGAAAAGCCCCAATTATAAATTTTCTCTAAGAAACTACCTCATTATATAGGTAGATAAAGTAAACAGATGGAAGAAGATATAGGATGAAAAAAATTAAAAGAAAACAGTAGTGGTTATTTTAATATCATATAAAAGTATCCAGACTGAAGAAAATTCCCAGGGAAAGAGAGGGCTGTAACATAATGATGAAAGGGTCAATCCACCGAGAATAAGTATCAATTCTAAAAGTGCACGCACAAAACAAAAGATCTGCACAGTATGTGACGCTAGACAAACAGAAATAAAAAGAGATATGGACAAATCCAAAAGTAAAGTTGGAAACATCAACACCCTTTCACAACAATTGATGAAGCAGTTAGAAAACCAACAAGGATATAGAAGAACTCAATCACATCATCAACCAACAGGCTCTCACTGACATGAACACAACAATCCATCCATCAGAAGCACAGTACACACTTCTTTCAAGTCCCATGAATATACCAAGATGACTACAGTCTGGAGGAGAAAATAAACCTCCACAAATTTAAAAGAATTGAAATCATGCCGACCGTGTCGTCTGATCGTAATGGAATATAAGCAGAAATCAATAACAGAATGATAACAGATGAACCTCCAAATTCCTGGAACCTGAATACTATATTTCTAAGTAGTCAACATGGTCAAAAGAAAGTCTTGAGAAAAATTTAAAAATACACTTAATTGAAAAAAACCGAAAATACATATCAAAATGTGTAGGGCACAAGTATAACGCTGGAACACAATTAAAATAGAATGTTTTTCCTCTTCAAATATAGTTGATTTACAATGCTATATTAGTTTCATGTGTACATGTACTAATGAATGTAGAAACTAATGTACTAATGTGTAGGCATTCTATATTTTTCTTGATTATACTCCAAATTTATTACCTGTGTGTGTGCTAAGTTGCTTCAGTTGTGTCTGACTCTTTGCAGTCCCATGGACTGTAGCCCACCAGGCTCCTCTGTCCATGGGATTCCCTAGACAAGAATCCTGGTGTGGGTTGCCCTGCCCTCCTCCAGGGGATCTTCCTGACCCAGGGATCGAATCCTGGTCTTTTCTGTCTCCTGCATTGGCAGAAGGGTTCTTTTACCACTAGTGCCACCTGGGAAGCCCTTAAAATTATCATATGGTAGCTCTATCTGCACAGAGTCGGACACGACTGAAGTGATTTAGCAGCAGCAGCANGTTGCCCTGCCCTCCTCCAGGGGATCTTCCTGACCCAGGGATCGAATCCTGGTCTTTTCTGTCTCCTGCATTGGCAGAAGGGTTCTTTTACCACTAGTGCCACCTGGGAAGCCCTTAAAATTATCATATGGTAGCTCTATCTGCACAGAGTCGGACACGACTGAAGTGATTTAGCAGCAGCAGCAGCAGCAGAAGCAGCAGCAGCAGCAGTTGCAGTTCTATCTTTAGTTTTTTGAGGAACTCTCATCCTGCTCTCTAAAGTGGCTGTGTCAATTTACATTCCTATCATTTATTGTTTGTAGATATTTTGAAGATGGCATTTTTGACTGGTGTGAGGTGATACCTCACTATAGTTTTGATTTGCATTTTTTCTAATAATGATGTTGAATATCTTACCATGTGCCTCTTAGCCATTTGTATGTCTTTGTAGAGATACCTATGTAGGTGCTCTGCCCATTTTTTGATTGAGTTGTTTGTTACTACCATCTGTAAAATAGACAGCTAGTGGGAACCTGACGTATAGCATAGAGAGCTGAACTTGGTGTTATGTGGTGACCTAGATGGGTGGGATAGGGAGGGAGAGAGGTCCAAAAGGAAGGGTATATATGTATACATATAGCTGATACTTGGGAATTGAATACTATGCTTCCAAATAAACAAAATGGTCAAAAGAAAGTCTCAAGAAAAATTTTAAAATAGACTTAATTGAAAGAAAGTGAAAATACAACATGTCAAAATGTGTGGGGTACAACTAAAACACTGGAACACAACTAAAACACTGGAACACAGCTAAAACAGATTTTTTTCTTATTCACTATTTTGGCCATCTGATATGAAGAGCCAAGTCATTGGAAAAGACCCCGGTGCTGGGAAAGATTGAAGGCAAAAGGAGAAGGGGCAGCAGAGAATGAGACAGTTAGACAGCATCACGGACTCAATGGACATTGATTTGAGCAAACTCCAGGAGATATTGGAGGATAGAGGAGTCTGTAGTCCACGGGGTTGCAAAGAGTTAGAAACGACTTAGTGACTGAACAACAACAAAGCTGATTCCCTTCATTGTTCAATAGAAACTAACACTGTAAAGCAATTATACTTCAATAAAAAGTTATTATAAAATACAGGTTTTACTTTATGTTCTGTACAATATGTCATTGTGTTTTATTTATTTTACACTTAGTAGTTTTGTGTCTCTTAACTCCCTTCCCCTATCTTGACCCTCTTCCCCATCCCTTGCTCCATTGGTAACCACTAGTTTGTCCAAGATATCTGTGAGTCTGTTTACTTAAAAGAAAATTATTATTATTATTTGCTGAAACAGAACTTTATGGTATCTAAATCTGGGAGATGGCGAAGGACAGGGAAGCCTGGCATGACACAGCTCACGGGGTCGCAGAGTCGGATACGACTTAGTGCCTGAACAAGGCATATATCACAATAATCTCAGTTTAATAATTTAAGCTCTCACCTCAATAAAGATTTGCCAGATGGTTGGTGGGTAAAGAAACTGTGTGCAATGCAGGAGACGCTGGACATATGGTTTCAGTTCCTGGGTGGGGAAGATCCCCTGGAGGAGGGCAGGGCAACCCATGCCAGTATTCTTGCCTGGAGAATCCCATGGACAGAGGAGCCTGGCGGGCTACAGTCCATAGGTCACCAAGAGTCCACAGTCACACAGCTGAAGTGACTGAGCACAGCACCCCTCCATAAAGTAGAACTTGAAGAAGAGAAAATAAGCCAAAGCAAGTAGGAGGAAGGAGATGGTACAGATAACCGCACAGATGGAATTAAAAATGGAAAAACGATAGAGAACTTTTGCTGAAACAAAGAGGTAGTTCTTTGAAAAGACTGGTACAACTGTCAAACCTGTAGCAAAACAGCCAAAGGGAAAAAGAGAGAAGACTCAAATTACAAATATCAGGAATGAAAGAGCGGATAGCCCTAGAGACCCTGTAGCCATCAATGATCCAGAGAGATGGTGTGGGG
>SJYA01002938.1:830534-985524 GCA_006410615.1 Neotragus moschatus | reverse complement strand
TTTCTAGTAGTCATGTATGAGTGTGAGAGTTGGACTGTGAAGAAGGCTGAGTGCCAAAGAATTGATGCTTTTGAACTGTGGTGTTGGAGAAGACTCTTGAGAGTCCCTTGGACCGCAAGGAGATCCAACAAGTCCTTTCTGAAGGAGATCAGCCCTGGGTGTTCTTTGGAGGGAATGATGCTAAAGCTGGATCTCCAGTACTTTGGCCACCTCATGCAAAGAGCTGACTCATTGGAAAAGACTCTGATGATGGGAGGGATTGGGGGCAGGAGGAGAAGGGGACGACAGAGGATGAGATGGCTGGATGGCATCACCTACTCAATGGACGTAAACTCAGAGTTGGTGATGGACAGGGAGGCCTGCCATGCTGCAGTTCATGGTGTCGAAAAGAGTTGGATACAACTGAGCGACAGAACTGGAGTAGACACAGAAAGACAAATATCATATAATACTGCTTATATGTAGAATCTAAAAAAAGTCATAGAAATGAACTTATTTACAAAACATAGGTAGAGTCACAGAAGTAGAAAACAAACTTATAGCAACTAGGGAATAAGGAGGGGTAGGATAAATTGGGAGATTGGGATTGACATATACACACACTTATATATAAAATAAATAATATTAATGATACCTATTAATGATAACTATTAATATTACTATTAATGATAACTATTAACTGCTACCATTTAGCACAGGGAATTCTGCTCAATGAATTGATCTGCTCAATGTAATGATCTGTATGGGAAAAGAATCTAAAGAAAAAAAGAGTGGATTCATGCATGTGTATGAGTGAGTCACTTTTCTATACACGTGAAACTAACATTGTAAATTAACTATACTATACTGCAATAAAATATTAAAAAAATCATCAAAACTCAACACTAAAAGCACAGTGCAATTTTAAAATGGGCAAGAGATATCAGCATACATTTCACTGAAGAGGATAAACAAGATGGCAAATAAGCGTGTAGAAAGGCATTCAGTATCCAGGGTTTAAGGAAATACAAATTAAGAATACAATGACCTGTCACTACATGGCTACTGGAAAAGCTAAAATAAAAAATAATGACAAAAATCCTGGGAGATACAGATTATCTGAATTACTCAAAGCATTTTGAGTTAGAATTTAAAATTGTCCAACAACTCAGGAAAACAGTTTCTTAAACAAATGACAAGAAAAAACTAAGCTGATATTTATGACCTGGCAATTACACTCTCCCAAAGAAATGGAGACTTATGTCTACATAAAACCTGTACATGACCCTTCCTAACATCTATATTTGTAATAATCAAACTCTGGAAACCAAGAAAATGCCTCTCAATATGTGAATGTTTAAATAAACGGATTCATTCACACTGTGAACTCGTATGCAGCAGTAAAAAAAAAGAATGAATAAAAAAAATGAATGTCCTCAACAACTTACATGCATCTCAAGGGCATTATGCTGAGTGAAAAAAGGCAAGAGACACAGGTTCAATCCCTGATTTGGGAAGATACCACATGCTGCAAAGCAACTAAACCTGCGCTATGAAGCCTGTGCTCTAGAGCCTGGAACTGCAACTCTTGGGCCCATGTGCCGCAGCCACTAACGCTTGCATGTCCTAGATCCTGCATTCCACGACAAGAGAATCCACTGCAATGAGAAGCGCTTGCACTGCGACTAGAGAGTAGACCTTTCTCTTTGCAACTAGAGAAAGCCTGCACAGTAACGAAGACTCAGCACTGCCATTAAATAAATAAATGTGTGCTGTGCTCAGTCACTCAGCCATATCCAACTCTTTACGACCCCATGAACCGCAGCCCTCCAGGCTCCCCCATCTGTGAAGATTCTCCAGGCCAAAACACTGGAGTGGGTTGCCATCCCTCCTCCGGGGGATCTTCACAAAAATAAATAAATTATTTTTTAAAAAGGAAGAAACCAATCTTAAAAGTTCACACACTTTGTGATTCCACTGTATATTCTTGCAATGACTGTGTTATCAGTTTGGAAAATTGCCTGCATCCAAATCTGGTCTTAGGGTCTGTGTTAGAACACAAACTGAAGAACTACCCTAAGCCTGGCTTCTCCCTCAAGCACAAGCATCTTGCTTAAAGCTCAGAGTCCTTGCTTGGCATTAAATCCATTCCTGATTTGGGGATCAGTGTGTGAAAAGGCCCAGAAATCTAAAGCACAAATTCCTTTTGGGAGAAGGTCTGAGGTTAAACCATGGAGCAGGAGATGTGGTTGGAAGTAAAGACAGACAGACCAGGATGGGGGAGACCAAGATGGAGAAGAACTAAAGACAGACCAGGATGGAGAACTCAAAGCTCTGAGCATCTAGCAGCCTCAGAGGCCACCATACCATCCTCACACCAGAGGGTGCTTGCACCCATGCAGATTTCTTGCAGTTCCTCCAATAAGCCAGTCCCTTTCCAGCTTCCGGGCCTTTGCATGTACTAGCTAGCTTCTACTCAACCCTCAGGTCTCAGCTTAAATGACACTCTCTCTAAGAAGTCTTTCTCTTGCCTGCCAACTGATTTAGTCTAAATTTCTATTTTTATATATGTAGAAGGTTGCTTATGTTTCTCGACCTTGGAGAAGTGGCCCTCTTTAGGGGTAGCCCATTGTGTCTGGACAGTGCTCTCTCCTTCTGTCTCTCAAGAGCCAGGGACTCCCTATCCCTAAGCAGGTTCTGATCTGTGTTCAAGGACTTCAATTCCTCAGGATGCTGAATCATAGTTTTCTTGCCTCTAGTGTCTGCCAGGCTCCTGGTTGGTGGCCTTCCCCTTGCCTGGTATGGGTTGATTGCCCTTGCCATGTGCTGTCTCTGATATTTCTCCATTCATAGCATGGCACCCTTTCACTGGAGGCAGGTGTGTGATCTGATAGGAAATTACAAAGTGGGAACAGAGGAGAAGTGCGGAAGGATGTAGGCAGGCCTCCAAAGACTTGGTATGAGAGAAAGAAGTTTGCTTGTGTGTGAATCTTAAATACACATCTGCTTGTGATGCATAAAATATCTCTGGAAAAAATATGCAAGAATCTGGTAACATTTGTTTAATTCTAGGAATGAGTTTAACTCCAAAAAAATGAGTCTGAGCTCTAGGGAAGATGCTTATGGAAGAAGTTGGACTGAGGATGTTGGTTTGGTTTCTGTCCTTTCAACAGAGATCCTGAGACTTGGACTAGGATGCAGGTGGTTTATTCAGGAGGTGATCCTCAGAAGCATGAAGTAATAGAGAGTGAGACAGGGAAGAGAGAAAGGTTAACAAGGGGTATGTTCATGAGCACGTTACTGCTATGGGCTCCTGGGGCTCCATCCTGCTGGAGCCCCTCTAAGGAGTCTCTGGGGTGCCATCCCACTGTGGATTGAGGAGGTTGGGACATTTGTCCACTGACCTCCAAGCCCCCTTAGTATTCACACCCCCTGTTTGCACCAAAACAAGTCCTGTGGTATATGATGCAGCAGAAAGCAGCAGAGAAGACGAGTCTCCACATCTCCTGGAGGTTAAATGGGCATGGATATCATCTTCCCTGGGCAGGATCCACATACCTGCAGCAGTCCACACATATGAGGGAACTGTCTGCTTCTACTGATGGTCTTAGGGCACAGTCCTCAGACCATACCATCTGACAGCAAAAGGAACAGCAGGCAACACGAGCCCATGGAGACCAGCCTCATTTTGGAATAACAGAGGAAACATTATTACCCCCACTCCCCTTTCCAAGATAAAGAGGCTGAATCTCAGAGATCTCATGTAACCTGTCTTCAGACACTCAGTCCCTGCTAAAGAAAGACAAATCTCAAACCTTCCAATATTTGGAGGCATGATTGTTTGCCTTTTCTGTAGGCTGAGTGAGCCCAGGAAGGGAGTAGCAGTCACGATTTGGACTCTTCTTTGATATTAGTCCAACCCCCAGCTGGAGAGTGTCTGTGTTTATACTATGTGACCTCACCCTCCTGGCTCTGGCTGATTAGACCTGTATGGATCAGGAGACGCAGTCCTTGACTGGGATAACGGAATCAAAGTCTCTTTGAGAATAAGACACTGAAAGGATAGTCAGATGCCTGTGAGTGCTTGGTTTGGAAGGCCATCTGGAATCAGGGCCAGAGCTGAGACTTGGCAACTCAAAGTTAAAGTGGATGTATGAATACACAGTGGAATATTACTCAGCCATAAAAAAGAATGAAGGATGCCATTTGCAGTAACATGGATAGACTTGGAGATTATCATCCTAAGTGAAGTACGTCAGATAGAAAAAGACAAATCTCATGATATCACTTATATGCGGAATTGAAAAAAGTTTACACAAATGAATTTATGTATAAAACAGAAACATACTCGCAGATAAAGAAAACAAAGTTATGGTTATCAAAGGGGAAAGGTGGGAGGGAGGGATAAATTAGGAGCTAGGATTAACAAATGCATACTATGATATATAAAATAATCTACAAGGACCTTCTGTATAGCACAGGAAAGAGAATTCAATATTCTATAATAACCTATGTAGGAAAAGGATCTGAAAAACTATGGACATGTATACGTGTATAATTGAATTATTTTACACTTGAAACTAACACAACTTTGTAAATCAACTATACTTCAATATAAATAAAAATTAAGTTAAAAATTAAAAAGAAAAACAAAGTTAAAAGAAATTTTAAAAGCCACAAATTTCCTTAGGAATTCCTTCTATCAAAAGTGATGGAAAATTAAAGACAAATTAGCTTACACACAGAAAGGGGATTTACAGGTTCAGGCAACTGTAAACCCCAGGATAATGTAGGCATTAGGTGCTGCGTGAGGGGCTCAAATGATGTCATATGACCTACTTCTTTCTTCGTCACTGAGCTCTGCTCTACTCCACAGGAAGGCTTTACTCTAAAATAGGAATAATCTTGGCAGTTCTAAGATGACTCCCGCAACTCCGAAACCTACATCCGCTACCTTGAAATCTCCTGGTAAAGATGGAGAGTGTCTTTCCAGGATGTTCCAGCAAAGCCTCATTGCATCCTGCTGACTCTGGTTGGACCACGAGAAGTCACTTCTGGGACCAGAGGGAATCTATTGAGGTGACTGGATAAAGAAAGCATGGCCACAAGCTGCATCCCGAGCTTCGGGCGAGGAGACTTTAACCGAATCGTATGGAGTGACAAAAGGAAGGAGAGGGTCCCCAAATACTTGGAAGAAGAATGACTGGGTGTGGGGGAATCCATTACAACCATTGCTAACAGACAAGATAAGATAAGAGAGAGGGCAAGAGAGAGAAAGGGCATCTTGGCCCTACAGAGAGGGACAGAGAAAGACCAAGGGGAGGAAAAAGAGAGAGATCCTGGTGGTGCCTCCCTTTCATAGTCTCCTATCCTTTCCCAGAAATGCCATGTTGAAACACCTTTGTGTTGTCCCAATGAACTTCCCTTTCTTCTCTAGATGGATTTCTGTCTCTTACCACCACCAGCCCCAAACTCAGACAGAGAAATGGTCATTTCCCCTGGCCACCTGGACAGATGGCTGGATTGACGCAACAGGGAGGGGAGCCTCGTGTCTAGATGCACTTCAGCAGATGAATCATGAGTTCCCACCATCTCAGCATTAATTTCACGAACGGCGATTGTCTCCCCAGTTACTAAGCACTGTTAGTCCTAATTAACCAGTTTGCAGGCAATTTTTCAACCTATCAAGGAGTGAAATAAAATAATGAGCTCAGCTGAGAAGGACTGGAAAGGCAGTGAGTTCACTGGGGAAATGGTGTTTTATTACCAATTCCACTCAGGGTTAAGCTACAGAGTCCCCCCCCCCCACTTTCCTTCTAATCGTACCTTTGAGTCAGGAGAATTGTGTCAGGATATTAAGATGAAAGATGCTTCTATGTTTTCCTTATAAACGAGCTTGAATTAATTCATGATTACACTCAGTTAATTTGGATGCCTTAATGATCCCTTTCACAGGGAAAGGAATCCAATGAATGAGTCATGCCTGCCTTGTCCCATGGCATTTCTAAGGAATTTCTCTATTAGAAAACAAAATATTAAAAAATGATGTTCTTCTGTTTCCAGATGTGTTTTTAGACTTTGACATCCTCTCATTTTGATGATGGGAATCAACAGAAAGTTCCAGGAGAAGGAGATTGAGGGCAGAAGGAGAAGGGGGTGACAGAGGATGAGATGGTTGGATGACATCATCAAAAAAAAATTTTTTTTTTTTTGAGCAATCTTTGGGAGAGAGGGGGCTTCCCAGGTGGTACTAGTGGTAAAGAATCCGCCTGCCAGTGCAGGAGACATAAGAGACCCTAGTTCGATCCCTGGGTCGGGAAGATCCCCTGGAGGAAGGCATGGCAACCCACTCCAGTATTCTTGCCTGGAGAATCCCATGGACAGAGGAGCCTGGAGGGCTATGGTCCACAGGGTTGCAAAGAGTTGGACACGACTTAGCGACTGAACGAAAAGGGAGCAGACTAACTTGTCAGTATCCATCCCAAAGTCCTAAGTCCTTCATGACCTAATCTTCCCTGTCTTTCTCTGGTCCAGCGTTTCCACCCCTTGCCTGGACTCATACATCAGGTGTCCAATAAGTGCCCACTGAAAGAAGACCCCCTCCCCAGCTCAGCACTTCCCCTGTGCACTCCATCATGCTGGCCCCTAGGGGGAGCTGCTCCCCGCTTCAACACTTAGTCCAAGTCTGGAGCTGCCACTGTTTCTTGTTCCCTTGAGCAGAGCTGAGACAGGCTGACATTTCCACAAAGAGCATCACTGAAAATGTGTGAGGGGATTGGGAAGTAAACAAGGAAGATGCAAGAACACATAAAAGGTTCATGTTTCTTTATGATCTGATCATCAGAATTCCAATCCAAGTGGCTGAGAGCTTTGCTAAGCTCAACTCTGTCTGGCCTCTGCTGGCTGGACACGGTTCTGTCTGAGCCTCTCCCTTTCTCACCTCTGTGTGGCCAGAGCCAGCTGTTTGCCATGTCAAAGGACCCTTTGCTCTCTTCCTAGGGCTGAAATAAAAAGTCTCTCCCTTTAATGAGTTCCAGTGCTTTCCCCAAGTCAAGCATCTCTCCTCATCTCTAAGACACTGTCGCTTTGGTTAAAGTAGTGAGGTTTCTGTACCAGCAACAACAGCATCACCTGGAAACTTGTTAGAAATGCATATTCCCAGACCCCACCCCACCTTCTGAAATAATGACTTCATGGGCGAGTCTAGAAATTTATGATTCAACAAGCCCTCCAGGTGACTCTGAAGTGCACGCAGGTTTAAAAACCACTGGACCACAGAAGCCAGTCCAGACAAGATAAACAGTGAAGTGAAGAATCTATTCTGTGAAGCTCATGGCTGTCGGCCTTGGCTGCAGCTCTCAAAAGCCTGAAAAGAGGGGCTGCTTATTACAGACACCATAAGAATAACTCTGACTTTGAAAATATCAGGGAAAAACTCTGGGGGCCCTGCGGAACCCAAACCCACCCCCTGGGTCCCAATCCTAATTTCTTGGCTCCTATTTTATAATATAATTTTTAAAATGAAAATTGCTTATATTTGAGGTACACAGCATGGTAAATTTGATATACCTGTAGCTCAGACGATAAAGAATCCACATGCAATGTGGGAGACCTGGGTTTGATATCTGGGTTGGGAAGATCCCCTGGAGGAGGGGATGGCAACTCACTCCAGCATTCTTGCTTGGAGAATTCCCATGGACAGAGGTGCCTGGAGGGCTATAGTCCATGGGATCAGAAAGAGTTGGACATGGCTGAAGGNGATCTTGTGGGGCAGGTTAGTTAAGCTGTGAATGCTGCCTTAACAAGGGGATTCAGGAAGGCTTTGTGGACCCTGGCACCAACTGAACAGGTGTTCAAACCTCTAGGAATCCAAACTAGCAGGTGGTTAGAGTTAGGAAACAGGTTCTGGAAAGAACTGATAAGCTGAACGTCATTAAAATTAAGTATTTCTACCCTTTGAAAAGTACTACTGTCAAAAGAATTAAAAGTCAAGCCACATACTAGAAAAATGTTTGCAGAAGACATCTGAGATATTAATCAGGCTACACTAAGAACTCTTAAAATACAACAACAAGAGAACAAGCTGATTAAAACAGACAAAAGCAATAGACTCTGCACTAAAAAAGATACACATATGGTGAATAAAATTATGAAAAGATATTCTACATCATATGTCATCAGAGAAGTTAGCATTAAAACAACAATGGAATACTACTATATACCTATTAGAAGAGTCAAAATCCCATACATTGACAACACCAAATGCTGGCAAGGATATGGAGCAACAGGAACCCTCTCTCATTGCTGGCGGGAATACAAAATGGTGCTGCTGCTTTGGAAGACAGTTGGTTTCTTACAAAACTAAACACATTCTTAGAATGTGATCCAGCAATTACACTCCTTGATATTTACCCAAATACTCCTTGGTGTTTATGTCCACACAAAAGTCTATGCAAGGATGTTTGTGGCAGCAAGATTAGGAAGAAATCAGATGCTGTCCAGTAGGTGAATGGATGAATAAAACTGTGGAACACCCAGACAGTGAAGTATTCAGTTCAGTTCAGTTCAGTTCAATCACTGAGTCGTGTTCGACTCTTTGCAACCCCATGAATCGCAGCACTCCAGGCCTCCCTGTCCATCACCAACTCCTGGAGTTCACCCAAACTCATGTCAGTACTAAAAAGACATTAGCAATCGGTCCATGAAAAGACATAGAGGAAGCTTAAATACATGTTAATAAGTGAAAGAAGTCATATTGAAAAGGCTACATACTACATAATTCCAACAATATGACATTCTGAAAAAGGCAAACCTTGAAGACAAAAAGATCAGTGGTGGCCAGGGATTGAGAAGGAAGAAGGGATGAGTAGGTGGAGCAGAGAGAATTTTTAGGGCAGTGTCCAGAATATAGTTTATTCTGTGTGATACCATGATGATGGATACATGTCATAATACATTTATACAAACCCATAAAATGTACAACATCACATGTGAACTCTTTATATAAACTAGGGACTTTGGATGATGGTGATGTGTCAGTGCAAGCTCATCAACTATTAAAAAAAATTTACTACTCTGGTGGGGGATGTTGATAATAGAGAAGGCTATGCACATGTAAAGACAGAGTATATAAGGGAGATCTCTGTATATTCTGCTAAATTTTGCTGTGAAATTAGAACTGCTCTAAAAAGAGTCACTTTATTTATTTATTTTTATTTTTTATTTTTTTCCATCTCAGGTGTACATGAGTTCCCAATCTTGAACCTCCCCCCCCCAAAAAAAAGAGTCACTTTAAAGAGAAAGTTCTGCAGCAGTTGACATGCAAAGTCTTCGAGGTCACTTTAGTTGCCTACTGTTGTGCGATAATCCACAACAAAACTTGGGGGCTTTGGTAGGCTGTTCCTCTACCGTTTTTGCATGGTCTCGCTCATGTGACTGAATTCCACTGCAGAGCTGGCTTGGCTGGAAGCCAGCCGGCCGGCCTGCCTGGCACTTAGTGCTGGCTGTTGGCCGAGGCACCTTGGTTCTCCTCCACGTGGCCTCTTAGCCTACAGGAGGCTGGACTAGCTCCCTGATACAGTGGTTGTCAGTATCGCGTTCCAGGAGAATAAGCCCCCGTGCGCAAGCGCTCATCACGCCTCTGCTTCCACCGTGCTTGCACGTGTCCTGTTGCTGCTGCCAGTCACTCAGCCACGTCTGGCTCTTTTGCGACCCCATGAACTGTAGCCTGCCAGCCTCGCCTGTCCATAAGATTACCCAGGCAAGAATCCTGAAGTGGGTTGCCATTGACTTCTCCAGGGGCTCTTCCCAACCCAGGGATTGAACCCAGATCTCTTGCCTTGGCAGACAGATTCTCTACCCCTGAGCCACCAGGGAAGACCCTGCATGCGTCCTACCAGCCAAAGCAGATCACAGGGCCAAGCCCAGAGTCAGTGCTGAGGGGAATACACAAGAGTGGATAATGGAGTGGGTGAGGCAGGGGGACCCTTACTGTGGCAAACCATCTAGGGCAGCACAGCAGTGGGCAGCTAAGGCATCTGCAGCGGACCCTCTGCCAACTGGCCTCGAGACAGTGCGCTTAACCCTCTGGTGGGGTGGCCCACAGACACGTTCGTTTCTTGGTTCTTTACAATTTTTATTTTTGATAGCTCTTGCTCAAAGTATTTATTTTACCTTTATGTTGGAGAGTACAGTCTATTGTATATATACCACACCTTCCTTATCCATTCATCTGTCGATGGACATTTAGGTGGCTTCCATGTCCTTCCATGTTCTGCAGTGAACATGGGGTGCCTGTATCTCTTCAAATCGTGTTTTTCTCTGGATATATGCCCAGGAGTGAGATGGCTGGATGGCATCACTGACTTGACGGACATGAGTTTGAGTGAACTTGGGGAGTTGGTGATGGACAGCGAGGCCTGGCNCATTCATCTGTCGATGGACATTTAGGTGGCTTCCATGTCCTTCCATGTTCTGCAGTGAACATGGGGTGCCTGTATCTCTTCAAATCGTGTTTTTCTCTGGATATATGCCCAGGAGTGAGATGGCTGGATGGCATCACTGACTTGACGGACATGAGTTTGAGTGAACTTGGGGAGTTGGTGATGGACAGCGAGGCCTGGCGTGCTGCGATTCATGGGGTTGCAAAAAGTCAGACACGACTGAGCGACTGAACTGACGATTTCAGGGTCATACGGTAGTTCTGAGTTTAGTTTCTTAAGAAATCTACATACTGTTCTCCATAGAGGCTGTCTCCATTTACATTCCTACCTACAGGGTAGGAGGGTCCCCTTTTCTCCATATACTCTCCAGCATTTATTGTTTGTAGATTTTTTGATGATGGCCATTCTGACTGGTAATATCTCATTGTCGTTTTGATTTGCATTTCTCTAATAATTAGTGATGTTGAACATATTTTCATGTGCCTCTTGGCTATCTGCATGTCTTCTGTGGAGAAATGTCTACTTCGGCCTATTGCCTATTTTTTGGTTGGGTTGTTTATTTTTCTGATTTTGAGCTGCATGAGTTTGTAAATTTTGGAGACCAATCCCTTGTCAGTAGCATTGTTAGCAAATATTTTTTCCCATTCAAATTGAAGTATAGTTGATTTATAATATTATATTTGTTTCAAGTATATGACATAGTGATTCAATATTTTTATAGATTATACTCCATTTAGAGCTATTATAAAATAATGGCTATAATTCCCTGTGCTGTATAATATATGCTTGCTGCTTATTTATTTTATACAGAGTAGTTGGTTCCTGTCAGTCCCAGGAACTATTTTGCCCTCCTCCCTTTACTCTCCCCACTGGTCATCACTGGTTTATCCTGTATATTTGAGTCTATTTCTGTTTTGTTATATAGATTTATTTATTTTGATTTTTAGATTGTACATGTCAGTGATAACATAGACATTTTGTCTTTGTCTGACTTATTTCACTAAGTGTAATATCCTCTAGGTCTGATAATACCATCTAGGTTCTTGATAGATTTTGTTGATTTTGTTAGGGGCATTTTAAGGAGAAACCAGGTTTCTTGAAGCCAGACTTTTCTTGACTTTTGTGAGACTGCTGAAGCTCTCAAGGCAGGCATCTCTGTTCAGGAGGGAAGGGAGAAAAGGTGCACCTGTGAGGGGGTACAAGCAGAAAGAGAGATTGGATCTCCTAGGATTGGGAAGAAAAGCGAGAACTGTAGAATCTTTGAGNCTTTCAAAAACTTCCTCCTTTCCTCCAGCCCCTAGAAGCCTGCCTTTAATAAAGACACATGTCCACTCTGTATGCAATCAGGGCCCATGTGTTAATTACATGGTGGAGCCCAAGTTCCAGGAAGATAAAAGTCCAGCCAGTATTCTGGTCCCTCACTCTCCTCTGACTTAATGGTCCTTGCCTTAGACCCTTCCCTGGTTCTTGCCCAAGCACAGTATTCCAGTTAGCTTTGAACATTTTTGTTTTAAAATCTGAGACTGTTTCTACTGTGGCACTATTAATAAAAACACATAAACCTCTGAGTCTTAACAGTTCTAAACATGGGTGGCAGTCTCTTATTTCATCCTCACAACAGCCCCCTGAAATAATTAGGGCTACTTTTCATTAAGAACCAGAGGCCCAGATAATGCTGTTGACATCCTCAGGACCGCATCATAGCAAGTCTCAAATGGCCTTTACCTCATCCCAATATCATTCATTTGACAAACAGCGCTGGATACCTACTTTGTTCTGTGCACAGAATACAGAGGAAATGGGTGAGGCAACAATGTCTCTGTACAGAGAGTTTACATTCCACCGCCAGATCTGCTGGGTGGAGTTCTAACCCTTACCATTGGCATCACTGAACCAGCTGTGAATTCCTGGATTAATTTAATCAGTGCTTCCTGAGCACCATCAGGATGTGGTCAGAAGTTCAAGGTAAAGGTGTTGGCAGAGTTGGCTCCTTCTGGGGGCTCTGAGGGAGGATCCTATCCATTCCTCTCCCCCAGCCTCCGGTGGCTGCTGGTGACCCTTGGCTTATAGACTCTTGGCTGATGACCCTTGGACATCATTCTTGTCTCTGCTCCTGCCTTCACACCGTCTTCCTGTCTATGGATCATCTCTCCATCTCTTATAAGGGCACGTGTGGGTGCGTTTAGGGCCCATCTTAACCCAGGAATACCTCATTTTGAGATCTATAGCTTAATTACATCTGGAAAGACCCTTTTCCCAAATAAGGTCAGTTTTCCAGGTTCCAGAGCAGTGTATCTTTTGGGTGGGGTGAGGTGTCATTTGGGCTTTCCTGGTGGCTCAGCTAGTAAAGAATCTGCCTGTAATGCAGGAGACTTGGTTGGATTCCTGGGTCAGGAAGATCTTCTGGAGAAAGGATAGGCTACCCACTCCAGTACTCTTGCAAGGAGAATCCCCATGGACAGAGGAGCCTGGCGGGCTACAGTCCATGGGATCGAAAAGAGTCAGACACGACTGAGTGACTAAGCACAGCCCAGCATGGGGTGTCATTCAACCCACCACGGGAAGTTTCACAGAAGGTCTAATTATCCAGGTTTGGAGGGAGGTGCTTTTCTTTCCCAGGCTGTTGAAATGAAGCCTGGGAAAATGAAACTCTGCATTCCAAGCATGACAGGTCACAGCATAGCAGAGGGTGGGGATGGAGAGAAGGAGCACCAGCTTGTGAACACAGAGCATCTCCAAATCTAAAGCCAGGCTTCCCTCCTGACAATGAACGCACCTGAGTGGTACCCTGGGGTCAGTGGGAGCAGATGTTAGTTTTTTTCACGATCTTCAAGCTAAAGGAAAGAAGCTGTGGGCCTGAGCCAGCCTTTGATGGCAGCATCTGGAAATCGCCCTACTGAGAGATATTTTTACAAGCACACACAGCCTTGCTCCCTTCTAAAGGCAGCCTTGCTCCTGTGTCAGGTAAGTCACATGACCATTTGAGTGAGACCAACAGCCTTCAGGAATTTCAAGTCAAACCCAGTGAATTCCAGACCCTGTGCCACCCTTTAGAAATCAAGTTGCACAGTGGCTAAAAACCCAGGCTTGCAGTCACCTGTAAGGTGGGCTTGGGCAGGTTACTTACTCCTTCTAAGCCACAGTTTCCTTGTGCAGAATGTCATGAGTTATAATAGCACCTATTAACAGGACTGTGATCATTAGTTATCAATGATGGGGTTTTTTTTTAACTTTTTATTTTGCATTTTGTGCTTTGTTGCTCAGTCGTGTCTGACTCTTTTGCCACTCTGTGGACCGTAGCCCACCAGGTTCCTCTGTCCATGGGGATTCTCCAGACCAGAACACTGGAAGGAGTTGCCTTGCCCTCTTCCGGGTGATCTTCCCAACCCAAGGACTGAGCCCAGGTCTCCCGCACTGCAAGCAGATGCTTTACCATCTGAGCCCTCAGGGAATCCCTGTGTTGGAGTGTAGCCAATGAACAGGTTGTGGTGGTTGCAGGTTGAACAGTGAAGGGACTCAGCCATACATATACATGTGTCCAATCTCCCATCCAGGCTGCCACATGACACGGAGCAGAGTTCCCTGGGGTACACAATAGTCCCTGCTGCTCATCCACCTTAAATATTGCAGTATGTACATTTCTTGGGACCACATCTGCCTGACAGTAAGAGTCCATGTATTTTAGCCACTTACTGTTCTTAATCCAAGAACAATAAATTTGTATTGAAACATAATTAAGTTAGGGGGCTTCCTTGGTCGTCCAGTGTTTAAGGCTCTGCAGTTCCACCTCGGGAGGTGTGGGTGTGATCCATGATCAGGGAACTAAGATCCCACATACTTCACTGCACAGCCAAAAACATTTTAAAAAAAGAAATATAGTTGATTTACATTGCTGTGTTAGTTTCAGATGTAAACAAAGGATTCAGTAGTACATATATGTGTATATTATATATATTATTTTTGCATTCACTGTCATTATAGCTCGTTACAAAATATTGACTAGAGTTCCCTGTGCTATATACGGCAGATCCTTGTGGTTTATCTATTTTACATCCAGCAAAGTGTATATTTTCATCTCAGCCTCCTTATTTACTCCTCCCTCCCACCTTTCCCCTTTGGTAACCATGTTTTCTAACTCTGCCAATCTGTTTCTGCTCTGTAAATAAGTTCATCTGTATCCTTTTTTTAAAGACTCCACATATGAGCGATACGTATGGTATTTCTCTATCCGACTAGGTGCACTTAGGATGTTAATCTCTATGTCCATCCATGTTGCTGCAAATGGCATTATTTCATTCTTTTTTTTACAATTCCCATTTTCGTATGAAGGGCTTTTCCTTTTTATGACCCTGATAGAGTTCTCTGCCAGCCATCCCGGAATGCAGAGCACATCTGGGCAGAAGTAAGTCTTGGGATGTTGGCATTAGTAAAGGATTCTGCTATCTGAATTGCTCTCTCTGTTTTTCCAGGCAAAGTATCTTTATATAAGGATGCTGGTATAAGTTCTTCACTTTTAAAATAATGACTACATTTTTAAAACTGTATCTGCTCATTATAAGTTATTCAAACCGTGCCAGAGTAGGAAGAAAGAAGTAAATCACCCCAAATCTTAATGTCTAAAAATAACTGCTGCCAACATAATGTGTCTATCATTCCAGACAGCTCTCTCGCTTATATTCAGACAGACAGACAGACAGAAGGAGACACTGTAATAAATAGAATTGTAATATACTTGCTATTTAAAGAGAAGTTTTTAAATTAAGCTTCTTAAATGAAACAGAAGAAAAAGCAATTTAAAACTGGGCATTTGCTAAAATTTAATTCTTCACCATAAATATTATTCCTTATAAGAGCCCTCTAAAGTTAAGAAAAAAACATTGACAGAAGTAGAAGTCAATATTTTTTAACTGCATATTTTAATTTTGGATAATATGGGGTGACTGTCAATATGAAGGATGAAGAAACACAAGCATGGATATAGCCTACCTTGTCCCCGACCTTGTTGATTTTTGTTAATTATGTCCTTACTTTTACCTCACCACCATGGATTAACTTATGCTTTGTTCTGGAACAAAGTCTAGAATTAGTAATTAAATGAACTTAGTGCCCACAATGGCACCCCACTCCAGTACTCTTGCCTGGAAAATCCCATGGACAGAGGAGCCTGGTAGGCTGCGGTCCATGGGATTGCTCAGAGTCAGATACGACTGAGCGACTTCCCCTTCACTTTTCACTTTCATGCATTGGAGAAGGAAATGACAACGTGCTCTGGTGTTCTTGCCTGGCAAGGACGGGGGAGCCTGGTGGGCTGCCATCTATGGGGTCGCACAGAGTCGGACACGACTGAAGTGACTTAGCAGCAGCAGTGCCCACAAGGTTGCTTGCCAAAATTCCTCATTCCCTAGTTATCTGTTTTGTCTTAACTGGCAAGATATCTATTATTACATCATTATTCTAGATGAATTCAGGGGTGCTATTGTTTCTGATTTATTTCACCCTTGACATAAACATTCCCAAAGAAGGTTTGTCCTGTTGCCTTCGTGCTGAGTACATGAAGGAATCTTCTAGAATTGTAAGATTCCTCTCCTCAGACCTACATGAACATCGCTCCATTTTCTTTCTGATATTTAGTGACAGGGTGGAAATGTCTGAAGCCACCTAGATTTTTCCTCCTGTTCAGGATTTGCTCTTTAGCTGAGTAAAGTTCGGTAAGGTGCAAGGATATGTCCTGGGATTGGTTTCTCTGTACCGATTCCTCCTGGAAGAGAATGTGCACTTTCATTCTGAAACAGAGCAGGACCACGGGGTCCTTTTCCCCCCACCCTACACCATGTCCTCTGCCTGCCTTTTGTATGTGGAGCTGTTAGTCGAAGAACATGTTTAAAGTGAGGAATGAGAACACGAGGAAACAAACGAAAACAGTAAAAGGAGAGCAAGTGATAAAAATAACAATCATTAAGTGCAGGGGACGCCCCTGGTGGCTCAGCAGTTAAGAATCCACCTGCCAAGGCAGGAGGTGCAGAGCTGATGCCTGGATCTGGAAGATCCCCTGGAGAAGGAAGCGGCACCCCACTCCAGTATTCTTGCATGGAGAATCCCATGGACAGAGAAGCCTGACAGGCTACAGTCCATGGGGTTGCAAAAGTCAGACCATGATTTAGCAACTAAACAACAACAGCTCGTTAGCCTATTATAAACACCTGTGGCGGATTCATGTTGCTGTATGACAAAACCAATACAGTATTATAAAGTTAAAAAAAAATCTGGGAAATTAAAAAATAATAAAATAAAAATTAAAAAGTCATTAGCCTAGTCAAAGACCTTTAGTTCCTTCTCAAGGGCTATAGATACTCTTCTGAGCCGCATCTTGTGAGCTGTCTTATAGAAATATATTGAAACCTCCACCAGACAGAAGAAGCTACATGATGAGCAGACTGTCAGTTCAGTTCAGTTCAGCTGCTCAGTCATGTCTGACTCTTTGCAACCCTAGGCTGCAGCACACCAGGCCTCCCTGTCCATCACCAACTCCCAAAGTCCACCCAAACCCATGTCCATCGAGTCGGTGATGCTGTCCAACCATCTCATCCTCTGTCGTCCCCTTCTCCTCTTGCCTTCAATCTTTCCCAGCATCGGGGTCTTTTTAAATGAGTCAATTCTTCACATCAGGTGGCCAAAGTATTGGAGTTTCAGCTTCAGTATCAGTCCTTCCAGTGAATATTCAGGACTGATTTCCTTTAGGATGGACTGGTTGGATCTCTTTGCAGACCAGACTGTTACCCATGCCATAAGCTGCCACAATTCAAAGAACTGGCCTCAAAGACATGGGAAAAAACTGACCCTGGAACTGAAGACTCACTGTACCTAAAACAACCTGAAGGTGACTGTCAGAGCTGACTGTGCTGTTTTTGCATGTAGCCCTCTCCCTCTGTGTATAAAAACTTTTGCCCATTGATTGCGATTGCCAGTCAGCCTTTGGACAGAGGTCTGCCCTTCTCCCGTTTCCCCTCTGGCCCTCGGAGATTGCTGGCATCCAAAATAAAGCAAAATTTCCTTTCCATCTGTTTATTGGCTTTTGAGTAGTGAGCACCAGAACCCCTACCCAACTGCCAACCCCACTCCCTACTTTCGGTAACAGTTTTGCAGATTCGGCTCTTCCTTCTGGTTTCAGGAAAATTTTCCTCTAATGTGTCTGCATCTTTTCCTGTTGTATTTGTTGACTTTTGTGCTGCAGGGACGCCAGTGCTCTTAACATTGGATGACTTTGCCTTCCTGATTTGCCTGCTTCCTGTCTGTGGGCTTAAACCACAGGTCTAATTTCTCTATTCTGACTGTAATTATGGCAAGACTTTTTTGGATCGAACCCAGATCTCCTGCATTGCAGCCAGACACTTTAACCTCTGAGCCACCAGGGAAGCCTTTCCTATGTTAGGAAATCAATTTTCAGCTGCTTCTATTCTTTTCTTTGATGCTTCTAAATTACTAATTCGGCATGGATATTATTTGGTCTCCATTTGGGTTCTTAGCTCTGTGAACTTCCCAGACACCTCAGTCTTCGAGAAAATCTTTTGGTCTTGGAATTCCTGCTTTGCTGATGTCATGGTCTAGCAAAGTTCTTTGCCATGAAGAATGCTTGCAGCATTTTCTCCTTCTCCTTGGGGCATTTTCTTCCAGATAGCATCCTGCATCGCTGTTTTCCAGTTTGTGTTTCTTCCTTCTAGCTCTCTGAGCTCACAATATTGCATTGTTTTCCTACTTTTTCTTTGTTTTGTTCTTGTATCCACTTGCTCTGATAGAGGATGGCTGAATTTTCCTTTATTCTCTTTCCAGACTTCCTTATTTGCCTTCTAAACCACAGTTTGAGGACTGGAGGTTTATGTTCCAGCTACTTCTCTAGCTTGAGGCCAGATGAGCTGGCAGGTGGAAGGCAGTGGTGTGAGCACAGTCCCATAACAACCAGACTGTTTTCTTCCCAGAGATTGTTGATTGCTCTGTGCCAGCGTCTACCCACTACCTGGGATGTACCTTGGGAGGATCTCCTCTGCCTTCAAGCTGTTTCTAGTTCAAAGCAGTGACGTGAGTGTTTGTCACCATCAAAGGTGTCTGCACGTGTTTGCTCTTCTGCTTCACCCAACTCTTTCTAGCAACCCACGTGACCAGCCTCATGGGCAGAGGAGGAAAAAAGCTCCCCACCTCCATGACTCATCTCTTGATTGACCTCTAAGGATACATAGCATTCTGTTGACTCACTAGGACCACATCTGGGACATGGGGGGTGGACTGAGAGATTAGGAGACTTACTTACAAAAGAAAACTTTTCTTGGTGAAGCATTTCAAAGATTTTGGCTCTATGTATTCTCCTTTCACTCATTCTTTTTGCTATTATCAAAATTATTGCTGATGACCTTTTTGGTTAGGGCTTCCCTGGTAGCTCAGCTGGTAAAGAATCTGGCTGCAATGCACGAGACCCTGGTTCAATTCCTGGGTTGGGAAGATCCCCTGGAGAAGGGAATGGCCATATCACCAGAATTCTGGCCTGCAGAATTCCATAGACTGTATAGTCCATGGGGTAACAAAGAGTTGGACATGACTAAAATACTCTGGCCACCTGATGCTAAGAGCTGAATAATTTGAAAAGACCCTGATGCTGGGAAAGATTGAGGGCAAGAGGAGAAGGGGATGACAGAGGATGAGATGGTTGGATGGCATCACTGACTCAATGGACATGAGTTTGCGTAAATTCCGGGAGTTGGTGACGGACAATTGGTCGCAATGAGTCAGACATGACTGAGCGACTGCCATGAACTGAACTGAAGAGACTTTCACTTTCACCTTTTCGGTTATTCTTATTATTACTTGCTGATTTATTTAGTATTAATGGATAGAGATTCTGTTAAAAATTTTTTTTCTTCTTACTCAGAAGATAATTAAGCACAGGGGATAAGGACTTTAATAAGGACTTTATAAAAATGTTCCTTAAAAAGCTGAGAATGAACATGGCTCTTGGAAAAGAGAGAATACAGCTTACCATACAGTTAGCTTTGGTGCGTACATGTTTATATAAACTTTTATGTTGTAAAGTACGTATGAAAAAAGTGACAGTGTTCCCACTCTTTGTGACCTCATGGACTGTAGCCTGCCGTGCTCCTCTGTCCATGAAGTTCTCCAGACAAGAATACTGGAGTAGCCATTCTCTTCTGCAGGGACTATTCCCAACCCAGGGATTGAACCTGGGTTCCCATATTACAGGCAGATTTTTTTGAGCCACCAGGGAAGCCTCAAAGTACATATGGTCTACAATAATTCTTGCTTCTCCTCCACTGTGGTTATTCTCTCCAGTTCCTTGCAAATGCTGAGTCACTTGCTCCCCTTGGGCACCCAGCTCTTCTTCCTGAGAGAGGAGAGAAGGGTGATTGTAAGCAACGTCTCTGCCTGGACTGGGGGTGGTGGTTTAGTCACTAAGATGTGTCTGACTCTTGTGACCCTGTGGACTGTAGCCTGTCAGGCTCCTCTGTCCATGGGATTCTCCAGGCAAGAATAACTGGAGTGGGTTGCCATTTCCTTCTCCAGAGGGTCTTTCCGATTCAGGAATAGAACCCAGGTCTCCTGTATTGTGGGCAGATTCTTTACCAACTGATATCAGCTCTACTCCCTCAGGGTGAAACCCTTGAGAAATTATTAACTCCTCTGAGCTTTATCCTCCATGGATTTCCCAGGTCTATTGTAAAGCTAGGTGAGTGAATATGTGCAAACTTAGGACAATATCTGGCACATAGTTGAGCTCCTACTACTTTCATAGCTTTGCAGCCCTGTAAATGTGAGTGCTGATTGGCCAATGAGAATGATCTCTCAGCCAGCCTTTCTATCTTTGGTGCAGGGTGCAACATGGCAGGGGGAGGGGGAAGTCACTGTCTTGCTTGGTGGTGCTGACTTCATCGCTGGGTGAAGCCATCATGCCTCCTGCACACACTTCCAACACATGCTCAGCAATGATCGTGCCGATTCGGGGGTCACCACTGTGAATGAAAACTGTTGCCTGCCGTATCTGTGAACAAAAGATGCTGCAGCCATAAGCCATCACATAATGCTTCCCTGTCGAGGTAACTGAGGATGGAAATAGGATGCCTGGACCGAGCAGTCAGTCAGACGCTGCAGCCACCCCAACCCCTATAGTGCGCCCTCAGGAGACTCAGGGTGAGAATGCACAGGAGACTGGCTTGAGAGAAAGCTGAGATGCATGTCCAAGGAATGACTTCATGAGCCCAGACTCACATCTTCCCATAAATAGGAAAGTGCTGTGTTCCTTAACTTGAGATATCTGGTCTGCTTTAATTAGTAGTAGTCTTCTGATGCTCTGACCACCTGGTCTTTGTTGCAGAAACTCCGGTGTATCCTAGATGCCCTCCTTGTCTCTTCTGAGCCGTCCCTCAGAGCTCTCTGAGATGTTGCGTCTCAGGTTT
Organism: Neotragus moschatus; assembly: GCA_006410615.1. NCBI lineage: Eukaryota > Metazoa > Chordata > Mammalia > Artiodactyla > Bovidae > Neotragus > Neotragus moschatus. The sequence continues at coordinate 964,646 of SJYA01002938.1, read as the reverse complement.
AAGTCCTCCATGTTGTCTACCAAATAAAACGTAATTCTCAACTTCCGGCATTTATTTTTCAGCTGACATCATTCTTGAACCAGGTGCTTCCCAGGTGTCATGTGAAGAAGGTTTGTGTGGGATGCAGTCCCTTCTCTGCTGTTCATGTTCTGCTTTTGTCTTAAGGTGACCCCTTTGTTCTGAACACTGACTCAAGATGGTATGTGAATTAGCTTGACTGTACTAAATCACTTCACTATATAGATGTATACCAAATCATCACATCGTACATGTTAAATAGATAACAATTCTTATATTTAATAAATGGCGTTTGAAACTCAGGGGGAACATATACTATATTAACATCTTGCTTCATCTCATATAGGTTCTTTGAAGCTGCTGTGGGTCCAGAATGCGGTTTAGCTCCATCTTCTCTAACTCTACTAATACGGTGACAGAGAGACCTCCCTGGAAGTCTCCTCCAGGCTGCTCCTGGGGAGGGCTGCCAGGGTGGCAAACACACCATCAGCTCAGCTCAACCCAATCTGCGCTGTACCTTCACCTTGCTGTTGTGTACTTGCCGTCTGTTCATCAAATCGCATCTCAAAGTCTGGCCTCCTTCCCATTCTCCTAATCCTCCAGCTCCCAAGTTACACTGAAACACCGATGGATGGACTGGGACCATGGCCCTGTAATTCACGGGCCTGTCTCCCTTGAGCCCACTGTGATTTTGAGAAGTCTTTATCACCTTCCCCATTGGTCACTCTGCCCACTGGGTTGACCCTTGATGGCTGTGAAGGATGTTATTGTGAAGCCAATATTTATCACCTAACCCCTCCCACCAAAGGTGATATATACTTCTCAGTACCTGGATGTGAGGCTGGGCCATGTGATTTATTTGGCCAAAGGGATATTGCCTGGCATGACATAAACTGAGATATTAGATGTACTTATATGGTTTATTTTCACTCTGGAGCCCCTGTGATAACCACAAGAAGAGTGTGCACTGAATAGTCACTGCCCTTTCAACCTGGTCCCAAGAACATGAAGCAGATCTGAACCCAACCTATAGCCTGGAAGCAAAGCCAGTCAATCTGCAACCTGATAGAGTCATCTGAGGTATCACTGGTCTCCAGAAACCATAAACATGAGAAAACATACTTATGGTTGGAAGATACTGAATTTTGAAGTGGTTTGTTGCATGGCACTATCGTGTCATTAGCTGACTGATATATGGACTATGATGCTAACACTAAGCTTTGTTTCACAGGCCTTGTCTATATTAAGAACAGCATTATGGATGACTTTTCCCAGCCCCAGTCTCAATTCCATTTCTCTCCACCAACACATGTGCTCAGTGTCCCAGCTTGTCCTGCACCTATTCCCACCTGATGTGTACAACTCAGCCCGTACATTCAGTGGCCAAAAAAAGATACAAGCACTGAAATTCCAAGAAGTAATCAAACGTTCTGCAACGTAAAGATGTAAAAACAAAGTGCATTTAAGTGAAAGTTCAGGCAGGAACCCTCACACAGAAGACACAGGAAAGAGGTTTTAGTTGAAAAGCCTTGAAGGCTGCTTATGTAATATTCTCATGCCTTTTGTGGGTAGAGGTATAATTATTTCATTATGTTTTCCTGTGAAGTGTGAAAACTCTCTTTACCAATCCTCTTAAATTAGTTAAATATAATATTCAGCTAGACAGGAGACAGAGCAATGTTAATTGAAAGTGGAGAGGTGTTTATAGGTTGATATGGTGCAGCCAACTGTGACGAAAATTAATGTTTGGGGGTTCCTGCAACTGTCTGATACCCTCCAGTTTGTTCTATATTTCCAGTAGCAGTTCCTGGCACCCAGAGAGCCTTGCTCAGTGTATCACAATTCCAACATTAAGAAGATTTCTTTGAATTGGGTCAAAGAAGATGTGATTTTAATTACATTCCATTTGTAAGTTTTTGCTTGATGAGATGTTAAGGACAATGGGGGAATTTTCAAAAATTTGTCTTATTCTGGGTAGACTGGTGGTAAAATCATCACTGAAGCCGGTCCCTGGTCTTACCTTGGAGTCCATCAAGGCTGGGGTTGCTCTGTCATACACCAGACCACAGTTAGAGTCTTGGAGATTATATTAATAATGGCGTGGACATTTCAGGGTGTTAAGAGGCAAAGATTTGTCTCTTAGCCAAAGGATTTAATTCTGCCTCTACCTCTTTCTCAAATGCAGTATCAAGTTATCTCTGCAGTGCTCCTATTTGAAGGTGGGTTCTGCAACCATCTGATCAGTCTAGGAATCCTTTATTTACTTGGTCAATGGAGCAAATGTCAGGAGAATAACCCAAGGCCCCCCAGATGAGCCTGAATGAGCATGACGAATGGCCCTACCTATAGAAGGAGCTGGCATATTTTTTTCATAAAATATTTGTGTGTTTATTTGGCCACACTGGGTTTTAGTTGTCTCATGTGGGATCTTCCATTGTAGCACTTGGGCTCTCTAGGTATGGCACACAGGATCCAGAGTGCATGGACTCAGAAGTTGTGTGCAGGCTTAGTTGCTCCGTGGCATATGGGATCTTAGTTCTCCAACCAGAGATCAAATCCTTGTCCCCTGCATTGCAAAGTGGATTCTTGACCACTGATCCACCAGGGAAGTCCCTGAGCTGGCATGATTTAATGCCTTTTTAAACTTCCTTTGGGTCAGAAATTGCAGGAACATGCTGGCATTCAATAACATCTTTCTTTATTTGGAACACCTGAAGTATGTTTGTAAGTATTCTTTTATGGAACAGTCTGGCAACTTTGGTTTAAACAAAAAAGAAATAAATAACTTTTAACAAGAAATGGGAAGATGATTGAATTTTCCTCCCTTTGTTAGATTTTCAGCCTGTGTTTGGGAAGGGAAACAGTTATTAGTATAGTTTGCTTAGGAACAATAGGAAATAATAATAATTGTTAGTACCATTTATTTCCCAAAAGGAAGAATACTGTTACACAGTGATTTCCTGGGTCTGAAGCTGATATGGGATATTTTCCCCAAAGACATTGTGACCACACCTCTTTAGCTTTTCAATGACCATGGTTTTTACAGTTGGATCAAGATTAAACTTCCCTTTGGGTCTGCCTTGGATATGCTGATGTGAGTTTCACATAAACACTGAACTTCATGACATCTCTTTGGCCAGACACCTGTTTTTGAAGGTTTTCCATGCTGTAATGGTTTTCAGGGATTCATATGTGGCTCCATTTAATTCATGGAGGAGTTTGTTTCTTCGTAAAGATATGTCTTCTTACAAAGGCTTCTTTCATCACCCAGCCTAAAATGTATAGCCCCTGTCCTGCCACTTTTGATCACATTGCCCTGGGACTAATTTCATAATTGTATACACCTGTGGCTCTTATTCAACTACTCATTTCATTATTTTGGCTTCACTATAATGTAAGCACTATGGGGTGAGAGTCCTTTCTGCCTTCTTCATTGCTTTCTCCCTAGTACCTGGAAGGGTACTGGCACATTTTGCTGTTGTTCAGTCGCTAAGCTGTATCCAACTCTTTGCANTGGCATATTTTTTTCATAAAATATTTGTGTGTTTATTTGGCCACACTGGGTTTTAGTTGTCTCATGTGGGATCTTCCATTGTAGCACTTGGGCTCTCTAGGTATGGCACACAGGATCCAGAGTGCATGGACTCAGAAGTTGTGTGCAGGCTTAGTTGCTCCGTGGCATATGGGATCTTAGTTCTCCAACCAGAGATCAAATCCTTGTCCCCTGCATTGCAAAGTGGATTCTTGACCACTGATCCACCAGGGAAGTCCCTGAGCTGGCATGATTTAATGCCTTTTTAAACTTCCTTTGGGTCAGAAATTGCAGGAACATGCTGGCATTCAATAACATCTTTCTTTATTTGGAACACCTGAAGTATGTTTGTAAGTATTCTTTTATGGAACAGTCTGGCAACTTTGGTTTAAACAAAAAAGAAATAAATAACTTTTAACAAGAAATGGGAAGATGATTGAATTTTCCTCCCTTTGTTAGATTTTCAGCCTGTGTTTGGGAAGGGAAACAGTTATTAGTATAGTTTGCTTAGGAACAATAGGAAATAATAATAATTGTTAGTACCATTTATTTCCCAAAAGGAAGAATACTGTTACACAGTGATTTCCTGGGTCTGAAGCTGATATGGGATATTTTCCCCAAAGACATTGTGACCACACCTCTTTAGCTTTTCAATGACCATGGTTTTTACAGTTGGATCAAGATTAAACTTCCCTTTGGGTCTGCCTTGGATATGCTGATGTGAGTTTCACATAAACACTGAACTTCATGACATCTCTTTGGCCAGACACCTGTTTTTGAAGGTTTTCCATGCTGTAATGGTTTTCAGGGATTCATATGTGGCTCCATTTAATTCATGGAGGAGTTTGTTTCTTCGTAAAGATATGTCTTCTTACAAAGGCTTCTTTCATCACCCAGCCTAAAATGTATAGCCCCTGTCCTGCCACTTTTGATCACATTGCCCTGGGACTAATTTCATAATTGTATACACCTGTGGCTCTTATTCAACTACTCATTTCATTATTTTGGCTTCACTATAATGTAAGCACTATGGGGTGAGAGTCCTTTCTGCCTTCTTCATTGCTTTCTCCCTAGTACCTGGAAGGGTACTGGCACATTTTGCTGTTGTTCAGTCGCTAAGCTGTATCCAACTCTTTGCAACCCCATGGACTGCACCATGCTGAGCTTCCTGTCCTTCACTACCTCCTGGAGTTTGCTTGGACTCATGTCCATTGAGTCAATGTTGCCATCCCACCTCATCCTCTGTCACCCACTTCTCCTCTTGCCCTTTGTTGAAATAAAGAATTGATGGCTGAGTGAACCTAGGTTCCTCTCATTTGGACCATTTCCAAATTATCTCTTTTGTCTATGCCAAACACCTGTTTCTCTCAACCTCCCATGGTTTACAGCTCTTCTTCACTTTGATTGCAACTTTCAATAAGACCCAGTGTTGTCAATGCTCCATTTTAGAATGTACACTGGGAACCAGCATACATATTTCAGGACTAGCCTGATGAAGACGCCTAGATAGTTGGCTGAGAGATTCTGACTAGGGAGCTGAGATAGAAGAAAGAAGGATTTCCATAAGAAAAAAGTTGGGGGCACACATAAATTCTAGCAAGTCCTTGAAATGAAAGCCAACGAAGGATGGACTCAGGCAGTAGATACTTTGGACAGTCCATAGGTGGAAGGACTGTGCTAAGATACCCACATCTGGGGCAGTGAGGTGTCCACAACAGGCTCTGGAACGGTGAATGAAAGGAGGTGAAGCTCAGACTGTCATAGAGCCTACGAATGGACTACAGGGCTCCCTGTTTATAATTAATTTAGGAGCAAATTTCCATTTTATAGAGAGAAAAGCATAGGGATTCTTATAATCCATAAACCAGTCCCAAAGCTGTACTAAAACCTCAGTCCCCACACTAGTTTCTCTTGATTCAAGAGTCTTTGATTCACTCTCCTTTGGAAAACCCGCTTCACATGAGCAAAATGGATCAGGCTGGACTTGTTTGGAGAAACAAGGAGGGTTAGTCTCCTAGCACTCTAGTCTATATGGACAGACCTGTTCCTCTGTTCACTTTCCGTCCCTCCTAGGGTGTCTGGTAGCGGGTGACCTAGGACTGACCTAGGACTCTTGGGTGCTGCCTTGTGGGTGGGGGTCAGGCTGGCTCTGCTCCAGTTCTCAAGCTGAGCAGCCATTTGTAAAGATCTACTCCACATTTCAGCCAACACGTCCCCAATTCCACCCTTGAGTTCTTTCAGAACACTTGGGTGGATGCCATCCAGGCACGTGATTTATCTCTATCTAGTTGGTGCCTTTCTTCAGGTTAGATCGAGTGCCTCAAATCCATCTGCCCCGGGAGATGATGAGGCAGGATGTGTCTCTAATGCCTTCCTTTTGTTCTTCCCATGCAATTTCAGGTAATCTTGAGGTCACCAATGAGCAGAAGTTTGCAACAACAAAATAAAAAATTCCCTTATCATCAGCTTCTTGTCCTTCTGTATTCAGAGAATGTCCTAGATCTTTTAAAGGCTTCCTCACATTATCCTTTGAGCTACCTAATGCTGGGTAGGATCTTGGCTGATGCCCTGATATGAAAGAAGATGCCTTTTCCTTTTCACGACCTCATCTCTGGGTCTATAGATTCATTGGTGGTGGTGATGGTGGGGATTTCTAAAATCCTTTAAAAACTGTCTCTAAGCTCCAAGATTCTAGATCCTATTCCTAAAGTATTGCTCCCAAATCCTGCCTCCATTTGGACATAGACATGCGATAAACCTGGAGTGCTGAGAAGGATCTTAGAGAGAGGGGAAAACACAAATCTCAAACAGACATGGGGGTTGGGAGCTTGAGATCATTCAACAAAAGAATTTGTTTTGTGGGCTGGTGGGCTACAAAGCAAATTAGGGGAATGATAAATCTCTGTTCTTGACGTTTCATTATTAGCTTCCGGGATGAACACTATGGCAATGACCCTGGTCAAGAGGTAGGGAGAATATTACTTAGACTTTAGGATTTCTCATGCTAATGCTTTTGTGGGTATTTGTCTGTGTCTGCATGCTAAGCATTTGAAACAGCCCTGAAGATCCCATGTGTAGTCTACATGGACCTACGAAATCTGTGCCCAACCTTCATTTCCAGGTTTATGTTCCCCAACTTCACCCTCTCGCTGTTTAGCCCCTGCCTTCTGAGGAGATGCATCTACCCAGCTTCCAGTAACGTCCAAGAGCCATTCAGGTCTCCCCAGGCATGCACTTCCCCTTCTTTATCTACTCTACCCTGAAGACTTCCACTTACTTGCTGGGTCCAGCTCTGTGAAGGCTTAGCACATTTCCCTTCCTATATGTTTCCTTAGTTCTTAGCAAGGCCATCTCATGTGTTATGCAGTGTGTTAGCTTATAATGACCTATTAAATATAATTGTAACTCTACAAGGGCATTCTGATCCTAGAGGTTTTGAGGTTAAGCAATGAAGGGTCAGGGCTTCCCTGGTGGCTCAGTAGTAGAGAACTCTCCAGCCAAAGCAGGAGAAAATAGTTCGATCTCTGGGTTGGGAAGATCCCCATGTTGGGAAAATCCCCTGGAGAAGGAAATGGCAACCCACTCCAATATTTTGACCTGGGAAATCCTATGGACATAGGAGAATGGTGGGCTATAGTCCAGGGGGTTGTAAGAGTCAGATATGAGTTCACAACAAAAAGAGGGGTTATCTCCCTCATGAGCTGATGGGTTTTGATTTCGTACTTGTCAAGAACTTCAGCCTCTGCCAGCTGCAGCCCCCACCACCTTCTCCTACAGGCTTGCTGCTGCTGCTGCTAAGTCCCTTCCGGCGTATCTGACTCTGTGCGACCCCTGCATATTTCCTGAGACAATCTGACCAGGCAAGGGGGCCCATCGGGAGACAGGCCACTAGATGGAGTCTTGCTACCATAGAGCTTCTGTGGGAGCCCAGAGCCTCTGTGCGCCCAGGCTCACTGCCTCTGTCTACCTCCGAGCTCGCGTCTCTTTCTCCCTTCTGGCTTTCTGTCTTGTCTGCTAGAAGGAGCCGTAACTCCCTTAAGACTTCAGCCCCAGGCCTATTCCCCAAACCCTGTTTGGAGTCCACCTGAGAATCAATTATTACCTCAAATCACGTTCCCTCTGCCCTCCTGACTTTGTACATCCCTTGGGCCTGGCCTCATTCCCCCTGCACAGGCAGCCTTGGATGCCTGCATGTCTAAGCCAAGTTCTGCTCCCTGGAAACAGTCTGGATATCCAGACTCAGTATCCAGGGGACCCGAGGGATGCAAGGGGAAGTTGCTGCAAGGATGAGTGTGCAAGCCAGGAAGACTGGAGGTCAAGACCCACTGCATTATCTACTAGGTGGATGATCTTAGGAAAGTTCTCTGAGCCTCAATGTTCTCATGTGGGGAATGGGGAGACTACACAGATTTGAGGTAAGGATTAAATGATGCAAAATTCTTGGTATAGTGTCAGTGTTGAGTAAGAAGTCAAAATAGGAAGATGCTGCTGCCGTTGTCGGTGTTGGCCAGTCTCCTTCGGCCTTTGCTCCCCTGTGGCTCGGTGGTAAGGACTCCTCCTCCAATGCAGGAGACACAAGAGATGTGGGTTTGATCCCTGGCTTCGGAAGATTTCCCAGAGGAGGATGTGACAATGCACTCCAGGATTCTTGCCTGGAGAATTCCCTGGAGAGAGGAGCCTGGGGGCTACAGTCCATAGAGTCACAAAGAGTTGGGCACAACTGAAGGGACTGAGCGCACACCCACTGGGATCTTAGCCTTGTTGGTTTGCCCATTTCTCTTCTCTTTTCTGATGCTCATCTCCTCCTCCCTTGATCATTATTGCTGACTTGGAGGATGCTGGCAATCCCACTGACCCCAGGCCCATCGTAGCCTGTGGCCCCCCAGGCAGACCCTGCCCCTGGGACAAGGCAAGCAGACCCACCTGTGGGCTCTGACTCCATGGTGCTGGCACGTGGAGATGCTAGAATCCGACCGCAGCACCAGTACATGCGTACCTCCTTGTCTCTCCAATGCTGCTTCTTGGGCTTGCGATGGGGAAAATTCAAGGTCAGAACAAACAAAGACATGAAATCAATTTCACCTGGGGAGCTAGCTCCTTTAAGAGCGGCTGTCTGAAACTCATCTCCTTCACCCTGGTTCAGCGTAAGGGTGGCGCTTCAGGGAAGGCTGCTCCCAGGATCTTTTCAGAGAAAACACAAAACAAAACAGACCTCGGGAGCCTGTGTGTGTGTGTGCGTGCGTGTGTGTGTGTGTGGTGTGCGGGGGAGGTCTTTTATGCTTTCTCTTTCTCCTCTCTTGCTGTCAGGCTCTTCTCTCCGTGTTTTTTCCTTTTGCTCTTCTCTCCTTTTCTCTGATTTTTTTAAGCCTGTCTGTGTCTCCATTTCTCTCTGTCCTCTTATTTCTGTTTTCTCTGCACCCCATTTTTCTCTCCTCTCCCCAGATCTCGCTGTTCTCCCTTCTCTTCTCTCCTCTTTCATCCTTAGTCTCTCTCCTGCCCTCCTCTCCTTGTTTCTCTCTTTTTCCTCACTGCCCCTCCCCATCTCTGTAGGATAGTAGCGGTTTCCCATTGTTGCTGATGTTGTTCAGTCATTAAGTCGTGTCTTTGCGACTCCATGAACTGCAACCTGCCAGGCTTCCCTGTCCTTCACTATCTCCCAGAGTTTGCTCAAACTCATGTCCATTGAGTCGATGATGCCATCCAACCGTCTCATCCTCTGTTGCCCGCTTCTCCTCTTGCCCTTAATCTTTCCCAGCATCAGGGTCTCTTCCGATGAGTCAGCTCTTTGTATCAGGTGGCCAAAATATTGGAACTTCAGCTTTAGCATCACTCTCCAGTGAATACTCAGGGTTGATTTCTTTAGGATTGACTGATTTGATCTCCTTGCTGTCCAAAGGACTCTCAAGAGTCTTCTTCAGCACCAAAATTTGAAAGCATAAATGAGACAATTCTAATTAGGTTTTCTCCTCCCTCAAAATTCAGGAGCTGCTGGCTTTCCTCTGGCCAAAGTTGGGTGTTAACTGGCCTGCTTTATCCGCAATGGGCCTGAACAAATATCCTGCTTCCTTCTCGTGCTACCAAGTCAGGACCTGCATTAGCCTCTGCCTCCACACCTGTGAAATGGAGCCGATCATAGTTTTACCTTGTTGCTGCTGCTGCTAAGTCGCTTCAGTCATGTCCGACTCTGTGCGACCCCATAGACAGCAGCCCACCGGGCTCCCCCATCCCTGGGATTCTCCAGGCAAGGATACTGGAGTGGGCTGCCATTTCCCTCTCCAATGCATGAAAGTGAAAAGTCAAAGTGAAGTCCCTCAGTCATGGCCCCTTCGTGACCCCATGGACTGCAGCCTACCAGGCTCCTCTGTCCATGGGATTTTCCAGGCAAGAATACTGGAGTGGGGTGCCACTACCTTAGGGTATTTCAAAAATGAGAATTCCATAAAATAATGTATACATTCTCAGAACAGCACCTGACAACTGGTTCAGTTCAGTCGCTCAGTCGTGTCCGACTCTTTGTGACCCCATGAATCGCAGCACGCCAGGCCTCCCTGTCCATCACCAACTCCTGGAGTTCATTCAGACTCACGTGCATCCAGTCAGTGATGCCATCCAGCCATCTCATCCTCTGTCGTCCCCTTCTCCTCCTGCCCCCAATCCCTCCCAGCATCAACTGGGAGTTCATTTGAGTCAACTCTTTGCATGAGGTGGCCAAAGTACTGGAGCTTCAGCTTTAGCATCATTCCTTCCAAAGAAATCCCAGGGCTGATTTCCTTCAGAATGGACTGGTTGGATCTCCTTGCAGTCCAAGGGACTCTCAAGCGTCTTCTCCATCACCACAGTTCAAAAGCATCAATTCTTCGGTGCTCAGCCTTCTTCACAGTCCAACTCTCACATCCATACAAGACAACTGGTAGGTACTTAAAGTTTTTGCAGGGTGAATGAATGAATAAATGAATGACAGACTTCACATAGCACCAGGAACGTGATAAGGGCCCTATGAATCATTAGTAGCAGCTAAGGGCTTTCCAGGTGGTGCTGGTGGTAAAGAACCTGCCGGCCAGGAGACACCAGAGATGCAGGTTTGATCCCTGGGTTGGAAAGATTCCCGGGAGTAGGAAATGGCAAACCATTCCAGTACTCTCACCTGGAGAATCCCACGGATAGAAGAGCCTGGTAGGCTACCGTCCATAGAGTCACAAAGAGTCAGACATGACTGAAGCGACTTAGCACTCAGGCAAGGGAGATTCAGATGAGATGATTTGTTGCCATCTTTGGCGGGGCTGGGCAAAGGTGGAAGTGGGGTTGGGGCTGGGGTGCAGACCCCTGAATGCTTTGTGGTCATGGCGGAGGCAGGGGGCAGGTAGTCACGTGTTTCTGCTTCTGTGATCCTGGTCGCACACCAGCGACCACTTCATGGCAGCCTGTACGGATCAGGAGCGAAACTGACACCAGAGACCAGAGATGAGCATACTGTGGTTTTCCTCTTCTGGTACCCTGCTTCCTGAGATTGAAGCAAACTTTTGCTCTAAGAGGTAAGACTGTCCAGACTTTGATATCCATTGAATTATTTTAAATGAGTCAGTTCACCTCTGGCGCCTTAATGTGCTCATCTGCGAGACAGGATTATGTGTCACGACTCACCTTCCAGGAAATCCTGTTAAAACAGCAATGTGTTAGCATGCAATATCTGCCTGTGGCGCCTGCACTCTGATGCTGCTTATTTTTTTAATTGTAGATTTTTCTGTTTCACTGGTTCAAGCTCTCTATAGGTTTCGGGGAAGAGGGCAAAATGAAGAGAGTCAGTTAAAGGCTTAAGGAAGGACGTTTTCTTAGAGACATTCACAGCCAAGGGTTTCCATCAAAATCAAACATGATTTGAAAGTTAAAAAAATACACACACACACACACACACACACACACACACACACACACACACAGGCTTTCCTGGTAGCTCAGATGGTAAATAATCTGTCTGCAATGCAATAGAGCCTGGTTTGATTCCTGGGGTCAGGAAGTTCCCCTGGTGAGGGATAGGCTACCCATGCCAGTATTCTTTGGCTTTCCTGGTGGCTCAGATGGTAAAGAATTGCCTACAATATGGGAAACCTGGGTTCGAACACTGGGTTGGGAAGATCCCCTGGTGGAGAGCATGGCAACCCACTCCAGTATTCTTGCCTGGAGAATCCCCATGGACAGAGGAGTCTGGCGGGCTATAGTCTATGGGGTTGCAAAGAAAGAGCCAGACACAACTGAGTGACTAAGCACAAGCACTTACACATATTCACTATATGTGATGTAATATATATGTATCTTATATATATAGGGGTCTCTTTTCATTACATTTTGAAATTTTATTTTACTTGGGAGCTAAAATTCTCCTTTGAGAGTGAATCTCTGTGTTTCCAAAGGCCACTTCTCTGCTGGAAGCAGAAGAAAGCCCAGGGGCACTTTCTAAAGACACCAGCCCAGACTAACAACAGCCCTCCACAGGGATTGAGGCATAAAGAGAGAAATCAATTTCACATCGAGACTTGACACCAAACACAGGCGTTCGAATTGAGTCCTTCACTGAAACAGTGCTGACTGGAAGCTTCTTAGGAATAAAATCTCGTTCCGGCCCTGCCCTTTTCTTGACCTGGTAAAAGAAATCAAAGGGAATGTTGGGTCCCCACTTGGAGTACTCATCACTATTGTTCGGGGTTTGGCTTGGGGTCTCTCATATTAAGAGGTTGAAAGCTGACCACTCATGGCTGGAGTGGATGAAAGGCTAGCTGACTGGATGCTCAGAAGTTTCCCTGTCTCTTTCTTGGACCACTCATCTCTTCCCCATGCTTCCTGTGGGTTTCCAGCCCTGGATGCCTTTGGAAAATGCTCATGACCAGTTCCCACCACTTGACTCATATCTTTGGGGTTGAGTCCCAGGTTTTGTCATTTACAGAAATCTCCCTGGGGAGAATGGATACATATCTATGTATGGCTGAGTGTCTTTGCTGTGCATCTGAAACTACCACAACATTGTTAATTGGCTATACCCCAATACAAAATAAAAAGTTTAAAGTTTGAAGAAAAAAAAAAAAAAACTCCCCAGATGACAATAACGTAATCCAAACCAAGAACTGCTGATTTAAAAAGAGGCTTAATTCTAAGTCTTAATTCACCCTTGCCAGGCCCTGACCCCAAAGCTAAGAGAGCCCTAATGCTCCCCACCCCCAGGGCCCTCTGGCTCCCTCCCTATGTCCAGTCCCTCATTCCCTCTCCATCACCTTCTTCTGTCCTCACACTGCTCCACTGACCATCTGCTCCCTCCTTCTCTGCTCACAGGGCTGGTCAACTTTGGATTAAATCATTGATCCTTGGCCTTCTTTTCCCTGCAACACATTCGACAGGACTTTCTCATCCATCCAGTCTGCCTCCACAGTGGTCCCACCATGGTTAGATTTTGATAAAACACTTCCTTTATTTAGTAATTAAGGAAAAACATGGCTCTGTAAATAATATGAAATTCCTGGGCTTCTGAAGGATGTCAGTTCTGACCTGAAGAACTGATTCCTCTGTCCACGGACAATTCCTTGTGTCCCTCATATCAGGGACTTACCTGGTGGCTCAGAAGGTAAGGAGTCTGCCTGCAATGTAGGAGACTTGGGTCCGATCCCTGGCTTGGGAAGATCCCCTGGAGAAGGAATTGGCAACCCACTCCAGTATTCTTACCTGGAGAATTCCTTGGACAGAGGAGAATGGCAGGCTACAGTTCATAGGGTCGCAGAGAGTCAGATATGACCGAGAAACTTCACTTTCTCTCTCTCAGATGCATCACTTTGCCGTCAAAGGTCCATATAGTTAAAGTGATGGGTTTTCCAGTAATTGTGTATGGATGTGAGAGTTGGACCATAAAGAGAGTTGGACTGAGCACCAAAGAATTCGTGCTTTTGAACTGTGATGCTGGAGAAGACTTTTGAGGGTCCTTTCGACAGCAACGAGAGTGAACCAGTCCATCCTAAAGGACATCAACCCTGAATATTCATTGGAACAACTGATGCTGAAGCTGAAGCTCCAATACTTTGGCCACCTGAATAGAAGAATCGACTCACTGGAAAAGACCCTGATGCTGGGAAAGATTGAGGGAAGGAGGAGAAGGGGATGACAGAGGATGACATGGTTGGATGGCATCACCGACTCAGTGCACATGAGTTTGGCCAAACTCTGGGAGAGAGTGAAGGACAGAGAAGCCTGCCGTGCTGCAGTCCATGGGGTTGCAAAGAGTAGGACATGACTGAGTGGTTGAAAAACAATAGCAGCTCCCCTTGGCCAAGCCCCTCCTCTATAAGAACTGTCTTCACAATGTGTGCCCCTATTTTAAGGTTAACTCAAATCTGTTTAAGCTTATTTATTTTTGCAAAAAAGAGAAGGAAGTAAATAATTCACAAACTTGGATGCTTTGTTACCAGAAGCAGTTTGTTTGCAGTAACTCAGCTATTAATAATATGTACTAGGCATTCAGTGTGTGGCAGGTACTGTGAGGAAGGCTTGATTAATTTCATAGGCTCATGTCATCCATAAATGACCCCAGGAAAGGCTCCTCTTGCTCTGTCAATTTGCAGAGAAGCGAGCTAAGGTTTGGAGAGATCAACCTCAGAGGTTAACCCAGACAGAGCTGGGATCCAAATTCTCATTTCTTGCACCTGAATCCAAACTTGTAATCACCTCATGGTGCACAGTCTCATACCACATTTTGGAATGCATGACACCAGTGTGTTGAGAAACCACAACTGTCTCCAGACAAAGAACATCAATAGGATAGATACAGAAATAGAAGTAGAAATAGATGTTGATATAGACACAGACACGCTTTGCTCTTGAAAGAGATTTATTACAAGGTATTGCTTCACCAGGTGGTGCTAGTGGTAAAGAACATGCCTGCCAATGCAAGAGGTGTAAGAGATGTTGGCTTCAGTCCCTAGGTTGGGTAGATTCCCTGGAAGATGCTGCTGCTGCTGCTAAGTCGCCTCAGTCGTGTCCGACTCTGTGCGACCCTATGGACAAGAGCCCACCAGGCTCCTCCATCCCTGGGATTCTCCAGGCAAGAATACTGGCGTGGGTTGCCATTTCCTTCTCCAAGATTCCCTGGAGGAGGGCATGGCAACCCACGCCAGTATTCTTGCCTGGAGAATCCCATGGACAGAGGAGCTTGACTGACTACACAGTCCATAGGGTCTCAAAGAGTCAGACAAGACTGAACCAACTTAGCCTTGGTTCACCAGATGGTGGAGGCTGAGAAACTCCAGATTCTACTATCTGTAAGACAGAGATCCAGGAATGCTGGTGATGCAGTTCCCAGGCCGGAGAGCCTGGGAACAGATGGTGTAGATTTCAGTCTGAGTCCGAACACGTCACAACCAAGAGTTCCAGGGCAGGGGAGGCTCCTGTCCCAGTTCATCAGTCAGAAAGAGTGATTTCAACCTTCATCCATTTTTTTTGGTTCTCTTCAGACCCTCAATGAATTGAATGATGCCCACCCACACAGGGCAGGGCCCCCTGACTTAGTCAGCTCACCAATTCAAATGTTAATCTTCTGCAGAAACACCCTCCCAGACTTACCAAGAAATAATGTTTAACCATCTGAGGATCCCTTCTATTGACCCATAAAATTGATCCTCATGTGTGCGTGCTCGGTTGCTTCAGTCATGTCCAACTCTTTGCAACACTATGGACTATAGCCCACCAGGCTTCTCAGTCTGTGAGATTCTCCAGGCAAGAATACTGAAGTGGGTTGCCATGCCCTCCTCCAGGGTATCTTTCCAACCCAGGGATCAAACTCAAGTCTCCTGCATCTCCTGTATTGCAGGCAGATTCCTTGCTGCTGAGTCACTGGGGAAGCCCAAAATTAACCTTCACCACAGCTTCAACTTGAACGTGCACAGGAGTCATCTGTTAAAACGTGGATTCTGAGTCAGGAGGCCTGGGGCAGGGCTGAGGGTCTACATTTCTAACAAGTACCCAGGTGAGGTTGGTACTGCTGGTTGCAAGTCACACTTCGGACAGTCAGTTTAGAACCCTGGTCTTAGCCAACAAGGGCTGCCTGCATGCTAAGTTGCTTCAGTCATGTCCAATTCTTTGGCTGTAGCCCACCAGGTTCCTCTGTCCATGGAGATTCTCCAGGTAAGAACCCTGGAGTGGGATGCCTTGCCCTCCTCCAGGGGATCTTCCCAACCCAGGAATCGAACCCGCATCTCTTGCATCTCCTGCATTGGCAGGTAGGTTCTTTACCACTAGAGCCGCCTGGGAAGCCCAAGGAGAAGAGGGAGCAAGTGATACTCTAGATCCCTGGGAACGGTAGAGGCCAAGGCGACTCATTTTAAGGTGCCAACTTACCTCTGCCATCATCCTTATAGAACTGCAGTGAAATCGTCTGCTTGCTTCATGCAAGGCCATGAGAGACTCTGCTATTTACAAGAATCTAGAAGCTTAGATTGCTGGCCTCCTCTCTCTCACTGCACAAGTCCTTCCAGCCCCTTGCCGCCCAGCCCTCCTCTCTTCCCTGGGCCTGATCTGAGGTCAGCCCTCTGAAGGTCCATTGGGATGGGTGATGGGGCTCTGAGGCTAAAAGCAGAGGTTCCCCTGGGCCTTCACCCTCACCCAAGACTCTCCCACCAAGTGGATGAAATTCCAGGCTGGATGCCAGGTCCTGCCACTGCTCTCAAGAGGACGTTAGCTTCTTCTCTCTCTCTCCCATCAGTCCTGCAGCCCTGATGAGTCTCCCATCAGTAGCTGCACCAAGATGAAGAAAAGTAAGAGCTCAAGTTCTGCTGCTGTGCAGACAGGTGAGGAGGTCAGTGGTATCTACGGGAAGAGAGGCCATGCCTTCCAGGGACATTAATTTTTCAGTGCGTGTGGTCGGAAGTATGGCACCTTAAGGCTGACAGGCTCCCATCAGCCTCAGAGCTAAAGGATAGCTCTGAGTTTATAATTCAGTTCCAAGTAAGGCTCACTTGAGCCTTCCTTAAGGGAAGCTAGGGGTAAAGAACCCGCCTGCCAAAGCAGGAAACATAAGAAACACAGGTTTGATTCCTGGCTCCAGAAGATCCCCTGGAGGAGGGCATGGCAACCCACTCCAGTATTCTTGCCTGGAGGATTTCCATGGACAGAGGAGCCTGGCAGGCGACATTCTCTCAGAGTCAGACACAACTGAAGTGATTTAACATGCACACATGCAAAGGCTCACCTGGCTGCCGCCCCGGAGAATCAGGTTGGCGGGCAGACAGGAAGGCAGTGGACACTGATGTACCCTCTGAGCTCTTGTATGTTTCATACAGGATCCCATTTAACTACTTTCTACCACTGAGTGGCATATCACGGCTATACCCGCTGCAGAGACGAGAAAACTGAGGTTCAGTTAGATGGGGTGAATGTCATACACCTCATTCATCCATTCTCACTCATTCAACAAATGCTGATGAGAAACTGCTTTATGGCAGGAAGTATTTTCGGCCTTGGGGACAGCGGCCACCAGGACAGACACTGTCTCTGCCTTGGAGGGTCCTGTTTGCTAGTAGGGGAGACTAACAATGCAGTAATTCAGGTTGAGAAGCAACTAACCAGGGGACCAAGAAGGAGGGTGCATTGTCCTGCAGCCACCTGGTTTCTAGCCCAGAACCAATTACTGGACCTGACTGTCCTCTCCTTCCTGTCTTCCCATCTTCTTTTGACTCGTGCAAATCAGCCTCTGCAAATAGACCCCAGGAGGGGGGCTTCTGTGCCGCCAACTCATTATTTACACATAAACTAGTTTGAATCTTTCTTGAGGCTGAGTTACAATATCAGGTAAACACACACACACTCTCATATACATGCACACACACCCAGAGGCAAGCATAGCTAGGTCTCTGGGTCAATCATGTGTAAAATGTCAGCCTGGCCTTCTTGTGAATGTTTGGAAACAGGATGAAGAGCCCTTGATAAGAAGTTGGAGGGGGCTGTTGTTTTCCAAAGAAGGTTCTGTCAATATGCCTGGCACATGAGTTTTTATTATCATTATTATTTTCTCCAGACAATGAGAATCTCCTTTTTGCAGAGGGAGGAAGATAAACAATGCCTCTTGGATAGGTAGGTAAAGTAGCATAATTTCAGGTGTACTATGCTTGGGGAATCAGCCTGGCTTTGCCACCTGGCCGTATGAAGCTGTCAGAAACCCTGGTTCATGGCAGACTCTTTTGGCCCAATCTCCCTTTTGTTTGGAGGGATGAAGAATATGCCTTTCTTTCCTTTCCAGTTCTGAGATACATCCACAGCAAATCACAAGCAGCACCACTGTTCCAAATATATGTGACGTTAACATTCCATTTATTAATAATAGTACCTTCCCAAGTGGCTCAGTGGTGAAGAATCTGCCTGCCAATACAGGAGACACAAGTTCAATCCCTGGACTGCCCCTGGAGGAGGGCATGGCAACCCAGGCCAGTGTTCTTGCCTGGAGAATCCCAAGGGTGGAGGAGCCTGGCGAGCTACAGTCCACGGGGTTGCAAAGAGGTGGACAGGATTTAGCGACTAAACGGCAACACTGACTGGTGTTAAGTGCTGGGCACCATTCTGAGCACTGAACATTGCATTGACTCGTTTAATCTTGCATCAACCCTAGCAGCTAAGCTCTATTCTTAGAAATCCATTTGCACTCGAAGGAACCGAGGCGCAGCGGGAAGAAGCTACTTGGCCAACAAAAGTGGTTCAGTTCAGTTGCTCAGTTGTGTCCGACTCTTTGCGACCCCGTGGACTGCAGCACGCCAGGCTTCCCTGTCCATCACCAGCTCCTGGAGCTTATTCAAACTCATGTCCATTGATTCGGTGATGCCATCCCACCGTCTCATCCTCTGTCACCCAAAGTGATGAAGATGGGCAATAAATGCTGATAGCACCTTGTGTGTATGGGGGTCGAGTTGGGTATCTCCATCCAGTATCCAGGCTCTAGGGAGGGCACCTCCCTAAGGTGAGCCACCTGCGTCCCAGGATTTTTGGGCAGGTTTAGTGAGGGAGAAGCATATCGGGATCTCCCTGCATTTGCTGGTGATACCCGGTCAAGGCCAGGCGAGTCTGGCGGCAGGAAGCAGTGGGGGGATTTCTTCCTGCCGTGCCTCTTCCTCTCACGCTCCTCCTTACTCGGAACAGCTCCGAGGAAATCCTCCAGCTTAGGCAACTGCTTCTTGGCACCCTTAATTGCCCCGTTTCCTAACACAGGCATTTCCACCTCAACGCCAGATCTCTGCTGTGAGTCAGCTTCGCTGCTTTGGGAGGTTTTGCCTGTGAAGCCATCGCCTAGAGGGTCCTCGCTCTTTCCTATGTATACTTTTTTCTTTTTTTTATCATCATTCAGAGGCTGAGAGCATGACTGGGGCCCTGACAGTGTCTTCCAGGGCCTATGCTTCACTGATGACATCTTCTTGTCCTCTCTGCTGGACCCTAGCTCCCAAGTTCACACCCCTGGCCTCCAGGAGTCCAGTCGTCCCCTCTCTCTGTGCTTCTGATTACAAAACCTGAGAATCTAGATGGGAGGGCCCTGAAGAATCTTCCAGTCCAACTTTTTAGTCATCTAAAAGCAATTTTTGTTAGTAGTTGAATCTATATAATTTTCCAACCAAAACTTACATGTAATAGATAAAGCACTTCAGGTTGAAGGGATGCCTTTAGTTCAGTTCAGTCGCTTAGTCGCTTTGTGACCCCATAGACTGCAGCACACCAGGCTTCCCTGCCCATCACCAACTCCAGAGCTTGCCCAAACTCATGTTCATTGAGTCAGTGATGCCATCTAGCCATCTCATCCTCTGTGATAAGGGTGTGCCCTGCTGAGCTCTAAATAATACCACGTTCACCATTTGACCCCCTAATTCCCATTTTTAATTTCCCATCCTATTCCTATCTTTCCTGGGGCTCTGCACTGCACCAGTTCAAATGCACTGCTCTGTGGGTTTCGGGGGGTGTGTGTGGGGGGGTGCTTCCTGCTAACCTGGTGCCCCAAAGCATCAGGCAGGCTCAGCTCACATGCTTCCAGCATAGCAGCCCTCTGCCAGGCTAAAATAAGCTCTCTTTAACTGACTCATCACGTCACTTCTCTTATCTGCTGAGCACTAAGGACATGGGAATTCTTCTGACCATGTCACACAGAGCTGAAAATCCACCCCCTCTTTCCTGTCTTTTCTTATTGACCTGAGGATGAAGTCTAAACTCCTTCACAAAGATTCAAAGATGCTTCTCGTCTGAGGGTCTGCTTGATTCTCCAGCCTCGTCTTTCACCGTATGTCTTACATGCAGCTGGACGGGACTTTGAGCTGGACCTGAAATGTGCTGGGCTTGCTCTGCCTGGGGTTTTGTTGAAGGTGAGCTCTCTGCCAGAGGTACCCTTCCCATTCACTCCCTGCACGTTTACTGGCCCCAGCTGCCATCACCACTGCCTTCTTTCACCTACTCCTCCCTATTACGACACTGTCCCCCCACCTCTGCTCCTAGAGCCCCATTGGCATTCTTGGTCACCCTAGGGGCCATGCCTTATTTCCTATCTGTTGTCCTCACTGAACTGTAATCTCTATGAAGGCAACGATCACAGGCGTCTTGGTCCCTTATGTATTCTCAATGTCTAGTAATGCTTGGTCAGAGAAGGCAATGGCAACCCACTCCAGTACTCTTGCCTGGAAAATGCCAAGGATGGAGGAGCCTGATAGGCTGCAGTCCATGAGGTCACGAAGAGTCAGACACTGAACGACTTCACTTTCACTTTCATGCATGGGAGAAGGAAATGGCAACCCACTCCAGTGTTCTTGCCTGGAGAATCCCAGGGATGGCGGAGCCTGGTGGGCTGCCATCTATGGGATTGCACAGAGTTGGACACAACTGAACTACTTAGCAGCAGCAGTAATGCTTGGTACAAAGAAAGATGCTTGGTGGGGATTTGTTGAACACATAACTAACCATCACTTGCCCTGACCCATATGCATTGATTTCCAGGCTCCCTCCATCCAACCTGACTTGATCGTGGCTGGTAACTGAGGCTTCGTCTGGCTGCAGACCTCACCACTGACTTACAGCTTCCATGATTTGCTCTTCCTTCCCTGGTCCCAGTCTTCCAGCCACACTCCTTGACTTCTTCCTTGTAGAGATGGCAAGGTCCCCAGCTCCATGAGGGCAGGATCTCCCCCATCTTGCCCATGGCGGTGTTCTAGTGCTTTGCACTTCTGTGTGTGCTTGTGCTTAGTGACTCACCTGTGTGCCACTCTTTGTGACCCTGTGGACTGTAGCCCGCCAGGCTCCTCTGGCCATGGGATTTTTCAGGCAATTACCAGAGTACGTTTCCATGCCCTTCTCCAAGGAATCACCCCAACCCAGGGATTGAACCTGTGGTGCCTGTGGCTCCTGCACTGCAGGCAGATTCTGTACCTGCTGAGCCAACATGGAAGCCCAAAGGAGGTGCTCATTAAACACTTGTTGAGTCAGTTAAAGAAAAAATCAGCTCTGTAGTTCCTAGAAGAGCATGGGGTCAACACTCCATACAAAATGGGGGCCTGAGCTCACTACTGCCCACCGTGTCTGAACAGAGTTCTTCTTGGCCTCCTTGGGCCACTCATGGAATTGTTTTCAGGGTTGAAGCTTTTCCAGGGCACAGCTGCTTGTCTTGGAAACTCCTGTGTTGACATTTAAGTTCTGGCTCTGATCCCCTGGGCCTGGGTGAAGGTTCCTCGCGTTTTCACTGCTGGGTCCTCTCTCCCGCCCTCTCAGCATCTCCATCACAGACTATTCGAGAAGCCCAGCTGCCTGCAGGAGGAGAGATTGCAACTCTTAGGAGAATTTAGTGCCGAGATGAGATGCTGCCAAACCCTTCAATACTGGTCCCATTTAAACACTCTTAGGAATAGGAAAGAAATTCAAGTTGTCTCTTTAGAAGGATTTTGCAGCTTCAGAAAGCTATGGCCTGTCCTGGAGGATTGATTTTCAGGAAGATGGTGAGGAATGTCTGGGCATGTAATGACAAGGTGCATCTTTGCCAAGAAGGTCAAAGAGCCCAGGCACAAAATTCATCAGGGGGTCGGAGATGCTGTCACTCTTGTTTACCAACTGGGGACTGTTAACTTTGAAACTCCCTGACATCAAGACTCCCTCAGTTAAGTTCAGTCACTCGGTTGTGTCTGACTCTTTGCGACCCCATGAATCGCTGCACGCCAGGCCTCTCTGTCCATCACCAGCTCCCGGAGTTCACTCAGACTCACGTCCATTGAGTCAGTGATGCCATCCAGCCATCTCATCCTCTGTCGTCCCCTTCTCCTCCTGCCCCCAATCCCTCCCAGAAGCAGAGTCTTTTCCAGTGAGTCAACTCTTTGCATGAAGTGGCCAAAGTACTGGAGTTTCAGCGTTATCATCATTTCTTCCAAAGAAACCCCAGGGTTGATCTCCTTCACAATGGACTGGTTGGATCTCCTTGCAGTCCAAGGGACTCTCAAGAGTCTTCTCCAACACCACAGTTCAAAAGCATCAATTCTTTGGCTCTCAGCCTTCTTCACAGTCCAACTCTCACATCCACACATGACCACAGGAAAAACCATAGCCTTGAATAGACAGACTCCCTAGTTCCTGCTTAAAATCAAGTGAATTTTATAAAATAATGGCATGATGAAATAAATTAAGCTGAATAGTGTCTTTTTGAAAAGTAGCAGAAATTTATAACGTGTCCATCACCCTGACTAAAAAAAAAGAAAGAGAGAAAAATCTGACAAAATGAAATAATACATATGAGGCAAAAAAGAAAATTCACTTTATTAGGATACTTAAATGGATCCACAACAATGTTATACTTGTGGGAATGAAAAAGTGAGATGGAACATAAAATGAGCACTTTGCTGAAAGATAAGTCTGGGCTCTAAACACAACTTGGCTACCTTCTAGCTGTGACCTCCTGCTCCAAATCACAGGTCTTAATTGAGTCTCTTTCCCCATTTGTAAAATGGGTTTTGAGGTATTGTCATGTACTTTTGTTGTTCGCATCTCAGCATTCCTCTGGGGATATAGCCCTATCCCACTCATCCTCTTAGAAGAAGTTGATTCTTACATTTCAGCTCCAGAAATGAGCACATGGCCTAAGTTTGGCTCATCTGAGTCCAGTGTAGGGTGAGGACTGTATCAATGGAACCAGCTTTTCACTCTGCATATGTGCCATGGCATTACGCTTACCAAAAGGGTGGACTGTGACGTTGGGGCTGGTGTGTGATGTGCTTTGAGCAACTGGAAGTGGCAGAGTGGTGAATCATGATGCCAGTGAAGTCTTCCATGCATCCGCCTGCTACTCTTGTGCCTCTGCCATCACTATGAGAATAAGCCTTGGCTGGTCTGCTGGGGGAGGAAAGGCATGTAGAATGGAGCTGAACCACCCCAGTTTCCTCAGCTGGTAGCCAACCAATCTCCAGTTATGTGAGCAAGACCACCAAAGATCAGTAAGAGTAGCAACTGACCCAAGACTGATCCCAGACGCATGATGGATAAATGGATCTTTATATGTCATTGAAGCTTTATAGTAGTTTGTTTCTCAATCTTGTGGCAGCAGAACACTAATACAGTCTGTGACCACACTTCAGCCAATCAGAGTTGGGATAGAGACTTTCCCTGGAACAATTAGAAGAAAGTTATTTATTTTTCTATGGGAGTTGCTGTGCTGACAAGATACAAGTTTCAGGGAAAGCCTGCCTGAAACAGGTTAAAACTGAAGAATCAAACAAAGTTGGGAAAGAAGAATCTTACATCTTGATAACTTCTAGATTAAGCCTACTTACAACAATTATTGTTTCACTTAGAAGGAATGATAGGTTCTCATTTTTGCTACAGTCAGCTTAGGTTGGATTCTTTTGACTTTTGCAACTAGAGTCCTGATCAGTGAAATTTAAAGGATTGTTTTTGTGGGACTCCAAAATCACTGCAGAGGGTGACTGTAGCCATGAAATTAAAAGACACTTGTTCCTGAGAAGAAAAGTTATGACCAACCTAGACAACTTATTAAAAAGCAGAGACATTATTTTTCCAACAAAGGTCCATCTAGTCATAGCTATGGTTTTTCCAGTGGTCATGTATGGATGTGAGAGTTGAACTATAAAGAAAGCTGAGCACCGAAGAACTGATGCTTTTGAACTGTGGAGAAGACTCTTGAAAGTCCCTTGGACTGAAAGGCAATCCAACCAGTCCATCCTAAAGGAAATCAGTCCTGAATATTCATTGGAAGGACTGATGCTGAAGCTGAAACTCCAATACTTTGACCACCTGATGCAAAGAACTGACTCATTGGAAAAAGACCCTGATGCTGGGAAAGATTGAAGGCAGGAGAAGGGGACGACAGAGGATGAGACGGTTGGATGGCATCACCAACTCAATGGGCATGAATTTGAGTAAACTCTGGGAGCTGATGATGGACAGGGAGGCCTGGTATGCTGCAGTCCATGGGGTCACAAAAAGTTGGACACAACTGAGTGACTGAACTGAACTGAAGAACTAATGCCTTGTGAATGTGCCTCAGCTGGAAAAACACTCTAGCTGAATATTGCCATGAAGTTCCAAGCAGTAATAAAAATAATATTTTCCATGTATCCTTGTGGATTTTACTTCCTAGAGTATCAAGGGCTTGGTAAGTACATTTTGTACCCCACAGGATCTCACCAGTACCTGGAAACCAGGGTGACTCAGTCCTTATCTGGGCTTGGTGACAAGGACACCACAATTCTGAGAAAGACTCACCAGAGTGCTCTATGTGTCAGTGATTTAACTCACTTCATAGCTGACAGTAACCGACTATTTCAGACTGAAGGAGATGGTAAAGAGGACATCACCAAAGATTGATGGTTTACCAATGAGGAAACTGAAGCAGAAAAGGAGAGGACAGTGATGGTAGAGTATGGCACCCCATGGGGCCATGGAGGAAAGACGATAGGGGTTGGAGTCAGAGAGACTTATATTTAAACACAGACTCTGTTATCTATTTATTTAACTATATTGGGCAAGTTTCTCAACGTTCTCAGGTCTCCAGTTTTACTTCTGCAATGCCACACAAGGGTGCAATGCCACACAAGATGAAAGCGTATTACCCACGGAACAGTTTTTTATATATGTAGGCACTGCCCACATTGGAAGGCACCTTGCCCACATTGGAATCGTTCTTATCTCCCCTGAACCTGTGCCAAGGATGGGCTTGACTTAGTGCCTTGCTTCCAATGAATAGAGCACAGAAAGGGGAAAATAGTAACCAAGCAACAGAGAAATCTAGAAAACACTACCTGAACCAAATGATGAAGGTTAACCTTCATGAATCACCATGAACATCATGTGGCTATCACCTACCCCCTGATATGATGTGATGTACAGGGCACCCCACTCCTGTGGTTGTCTTCTCCCAAACTCTAAACTCCAGTCTGATTGTGAGAAATACATCAGACTAACTGAGACTGGAGAACATTCTTCAAGGCACCTGGCCAGTATCCTCAAGACTATAAGGTCATAAAAATCCAGGGAAGACTGAGGGACTATAACAGGTCAGAGGAGACTGGGAAATGGCACCACTCAGTGCAACATGGTACCCTGGATTGGATTGTGGAACAGAAGGAGGATATCAATGAGAAAACAGGTGATATTGAAATGGAATCTAGAATTTAGTTCAAAAAGGTGAGAGCAGAATTGATGCTTTTGAATCACCATGCTGGAGAAGACTCTTGAGAGTCCCCTGGACTGCAAAGAGATCAAATCTGTCAATCTTAAAAGAAATTAATCCTGCACATTCATGGGAAGGACTGATGCTGAAACTGAACCTCCTGTACTTTGGCCACCTGATGCAAAGAGCTGACTCATTGGAAAAGACCCTGGTGCTGGGAAAGATTGAAGGCAAAAGGAGAAGGGAATGGCAGAGGATGAGATAGATAGCATCACTGACTCAATGGACACCAACCTGAACAAAGTCTGGGAGATGATACTGAAGGACAGAGGAGCCTAGCATACCATGGTCCGTGGGGTTGCAGAGAGTTGGACGTGACTTAGCAACTGAACAACAACCACAGTGTTGATTTTTCAGGTGTGACAGATTTACCGTGGTTATGTAACACGTTAATAGGGGGAACTGGGTGAGGGTACATAGAAATCTTCTGTTCTACTTTTAAAACCATCCTGTAAATCTAAAATTGCTCCAAAAGCAAAATAATGATGATGATTATTGTAAATGAAATACTGAATTGATCTTAGCTAGTTGTAGGCACTGGTCTCAGTTTTTTACCCCTAGGACTGCAAATCCTCTAGCTTCCTGGACTTTGTGATCCAGGAGATAAACTCAAGAGCAACACATCAGCTGCAGTAGTTGTCTCAACACCTTTTTGGGTCATCTGTGTCAAGGACGCTATCTCCTAGTGGGATTTCCTGTGTTACTTCCCTGGGGAACCCATGCAACCGGAAGTTGATCCAAATACCTATTTGCTTACAGTCACTTGACTTTAAATGTTTGCAGCGATCATATTTTGTTGAAGGCAGAGAATTTAAATGTCTGTCATCTACTGAACTCATGCTCTGTGCTAAGGACTCTACAGATAGGCATATTTTCTCATCTCATTTTTGCAGATACATGAGATCAGGGGAGGATCCAGAAGCTCAGAGAGGTTAAGGGACCTATCTAAGGTCACACAGTCAGGAAGAGTAAGCTGAGGTTTGAACCAAGTTCTTTCTGACTCCAAAGCATGTCTTTTTAACCCCTACATCAAACTATTTTAACATTGGTTGTTGAAACCTCAAGGGTTTTTACCCAGTTGATGATTTTCAATTTGTGTTCTTTATATACTTCTTTGTTTTGGTACATGCATTGCCATGGATGTAGAAAGAAAAGTAGAAAAAATAAAAATTACATAAATCACTTGGAAAAAAAAGATTTTTTCGATATTATCTATTATCTAATGCAGAGATCAGACAATAGTGGTCAGTTCTCTGTGATGCCCAAGGAGAATGGGGTGGGGGTGGGTTGAAGGGAGGCTCTAGAGGGAGGGGAATACGTGTATACATATGGCTGATTCACAGTTGTCGTACAGCAGAAACCAACACAATGTTGTAAAGCAATTATCTTCCAATAGTAAAATTAAAAAAGAGATAAAGTTGAGATTCGCAAACAGAATCCCATCTTCAACGAACAGATGATTTCAGTTTGGAGCTGGACAGTTTTGCTTTGTGTTTTTAATTTTTTGTTGTTGTTTTCTCCTTAAATTGAATTAATGACTAGAATCTGCAGTTTCACTTTCAAATTTCCTCAGATAAAAATGAAGACTCTGGCCCCATTTAAGCCTCCATCCCTGCCTGCAGCTGTCCTGACTTCCCCGTTAGATTACTTACATGTGCCCCAGATAACCTGGACCCCCCACCTCCAACCCACTTCCCTCATTTGCTTCCTCGGCCTGTCCCTTGTAGTTAGCAGCATCTGATTGACTCCAATTTATAGGAGGGAAAAAAATCACCATTCAGAGTGAGGGAGTGACTGGTCAGAAGTCAGACAGCAGGAACCAATGGTGCCATCCTGGTTGGGCCTCATTCATGTTGCTGGAATCAGGTGGTCCACTCCAGGTCCTGGGCTCTCTGTCCTCTCTCTCCTCTGTGACTGATCTGTTTCAGCCTCCTACTGGCGACCTCTTCTGGATCAATCTTTCCCACTTAGTCACACCACGGAGGCTGCCGGGTCTTGTATTTTCACAATTCATTAAAAAAAAAAAAAAAAAAATCTTTGTTCTTATTATTATCCTCAAAATTCATTAAGTTTAAGCTTTTCCTCTGAGGAAGATGGGAAACTAGTTGGAACGTTTTGAAATTTAATTTCATCAAAAAAGAAGGAAAGAGAAAGGGAGGAGGGGGGTGATCATGAATCACAGAGTGAAAAGTCCGCAGCATTTATCCCTCTCTTTGATTAGTTCTGATTAAACTCCCACAGCCAGGAACTCTCTTTCACTTTCTTCCTGGAAAGAACTAGAGACGTGAAGTCAGATTTCACAGGAAAGCTAGGGGCTTCCACACCCAGTCCCTAAGCCAGCCCTGACTTTGGGAGGTTTCCTGAGAGCCCAGGACCACGGAAAGACATGTAGGGGCATCGCAAATCCTCTGACACACTCTAATTGATCATTAGAAAAAGAATGATCCTACATGCAGGGCAGCAGAGGAGACATAGTTGTAAAGAACAGACTTTTGGACTCGGTGGGAGAAACAGAGGGTGGGATGATTTGAGAGAATAGCATGTCCATTACCATATGTAAATAGATGGCCAGTGCAAGTTCTATGCGTGAAGCAGGGCACCCAAAGCTGGTGCTCGGGGACAATCCAGAGAGCTAGGGTGGGGAGGGAGGTGGGGGGTAGAGGCTTCAGGATAGGGGAGACACATATATACCTGTGGCTGATATGGCAAAAACCACCATCACAGTATTGTAAAGCAATTATCCTCAGATTAAAATAAATTAATTTTTAAAAATAAAAATAAATAAATAAAATGCATTTTTTAACATTTGGTATCACACGTAAGAGTGGATAGTGAATACAGCATGCACGCGCAGCTTACGGGACATTAATAAAATGAGCATCTTTGAGTGTCTGCATTTTTAAGAAACAGAAAATTCTCCACCTTGGTAGCTCTGTACACATTTCTCTGATTCCATCTCTGCTCTTCTCCCTGCAGGGCTGCCTCTTTCCTGTTCTTTGCGTGATTTTTCTACTTATTCACGCATTCTGTCCTGCATGTTTCATCTTTTATTACGAAATCGATCAAATATGCAGAGAATTAGAAGGGATGGTACGATTGAATCGAATGGAATCTGTAGGTATGTATATCTACAACTGAATTCAACAACCTAAATCTCATTTTTTGTGCCTTCATCTTTTATTTGCAAAGCCATTATTTAAGGATTTTTAAAGTATCAACTCCAAATAAAAGCAGTGGGTCCCAACTTCGGCATCCTGCATTTGTGGACCATCTCGTTTCATCCATTCCCTCGGTCACTCATTGCCTCTTCCACTCTGATTCTAGAATTGCTTTGAAGCAAATTCCAGACATGATATAGTTTCATCTGTAAATACTTCAGTTGCTATCTCTGAAAGATAAAGCCTCTTTCAAAAATATAATCACAATGTCACTATCACGCCAAAAATAATAACACTCTCCGAATATTATCATATAGTTAGTATTAGAATTGAGGGCTTCTCTGGCTGTTCAGGTGGTAAAGAATCTGCCTTCAATGTGGGAGACCTGGGTTTTGTCCCTGGATCAGGAAGATCCCTGAAGAAGGAAATGGCAAACCACCCCAGCATTCTTGCCTGGAGAATTCTGTGGACAGAGGAGACTGTCAGGCTATAGTCCATAGAGTTGCCAACAGTTGAACACAACTGAGTAATCAACACGCAGACTTTGAATTACTTGATTTCAGCCTAGAAACTAATACAACATTGTAAATCAATTATAGTTTAAAAAAATAAATTTAAAAAAATACTTGCAACATTCATTGCCCCAAAAATGAGGGGATTATCCTAACTCAGTACAATTATTCTACTTAATAAATGAGTAATTATTCTCTAGTGTAATTAGATAATAATTTCTATTAAAATTATTTTGTTTCTATTAAAAATTTCCAATCCTCCTCATTTTTTAAAATACTGTCTTGAATTTTAGAAGAGTTTTAGATTTACAGAGAAATTGGAAGATGATACAGAGAGCTCATATATACCATATCTAGTTTCTCCTATAAGTAACATCTTGCATTAGAGCAGTATTTTTGTCACAGTGAATGAACCACTGACTGAGGTCTATGTGTATGCAGGTTTCCTTAGTTTTTACCCAATGTCTTTTCTGTGTCCCATAGTCATTTTTTTAAATTTATTTTTTAATTGGAAGAAAATTGCTCTATAATGTTGTGTTGGTTTCTGTTGTACAAGAGAGCAAATTAGCCATCCTTATGGTTGGAGAAGACTCTTGAGAGGCCCTTGGACTGCAAGGAGGTCCAACCAGTCCATTCTGAAGGAGATCGGCCCTGGGATTTCTTTGGAAGGAATGATGCTAAAGCTGAAGCTCCAGTACTTTGGCCACCTCGTGCAAAGAGTTGACTCATTGGAAAAGACTCTGATGCTGGGAGGGATTGGGGGCAGGAGGAGAAGGGGACGACAGAGGATGAGACGGCTGGATGGCATCAGTGACTCGATGGGTGTGAGTCTGAGTGAACTCCGGGAGTTGGTGATGGACAGGGAGGCCTGGCNTGCTGGGAGGGATTGGGGGCAGGAGGAGAAGGGGACGACAGAGGAGGAATTGGCTGAATGGTATCACTGACTCGATGGGCGTGAGTCTGAATGAACTCCGGGAGTTGGTGATGGACAGGGAGGCCTGGCGTGCTGCGATTCATGGGGTTACAAAGAGTTGGACACAACTAAGCGACTGAACTGAACTAAACTGCTATTATTCTACAGGTTCCCCATCTGCCACAGAGACCCAGGCCCTCCTGTCCCACTGCTTATGATCAAGCATAAATCAGACCTGTTGAAGTTCATGGTTTGGCCCTACTTGACCATTTCCATGTCAGCTTGACCAGTCTATTACATTCTTCCAAAAAGAATGTGACGTATTATTATTCACAATATTTTTCGACATTTGTCTCTCCTGCCAGAACTCACACATAGGCAGAGCTTTGTTCCTGTATGCTCTGAAAGGACTCAAACACCATGCTGATGTTTCCCCCTGTGGTGGAAACAGAAACTTGTTTGTTTTTTCTCAAATGTGTCTGGAAAGGATGTTGTTATAGCTAACCTTTTCCAGTGTACATGTCCAGGAAGCGATTGAATTCCCCAAATGAGCTCCATTGACAACAGCTACAGAAAGACACATCAGCTTGTTTATTCTTAAAATTAATGATGCTTTCTGCTTTCTCTCTCCCGCTCCCCCACCCACAAGTAAGTAGGATTTAGTGAGTGATACATTCTTTAGTTAGCTACAACACCTAATAACTCACATAGTAGCTTTGTGGTAACCAAACTGACCTCAGTACCTGCTTCTCCTTCCCATTCTGGTTTTCCAGCACCTTTCCTGGAATAATGAGTTGAGTCAGGAAGAAGAGTCCCTGTATTTTTCGTTGTATTACCCATCTCCTGTGACCTCGCAGGTAAAATTTAGTAGCAGCGAGCTCTAGTAGCCGCTTATGCTTCTGGAGTATCGTTATTCTTACGAATTGTTCATCATTATACTTTTATGAGAGAGCTATTATGTGTTGTAAATAGCACAAGCCCAGCAGCGATGGCCTTGTGGCCACAGCGAGGGCACTGCCAGCTGCATGTAGAGGTTTAGGAGAAAACGAGCTCTCCACCCTGAAGCACCCATGCCTGGCCGCTGCAGGACAGGTGCTGACTACTGGCAAGGCTTAGCACCCACGTGGGAAAATCACCGGGGCTTGGAAACCAGCCAGGTGTAGTTTGGATCCCAGCATCTTCCTGGCTTTCTCTGCACTATCAGTTTAAAATTTTAAAAAGGGAGATAAGGACTTCCCTGGTGGTCCAGTGGCTAAAACTCCGTGCTTCTACTGAAAGGGTCATGGGTTGACCCCTGGTTAGGGAGGTTCCACATATCTCATCGTGCAGAACACCCCCGCCCCCGCCAAATATTCCTGCCTCATGGGGATTTGAAGAGTTAGAGCCAGCTTGGAAACTGACCTAGAAATTTTAAAAATTGAACAATTTTTTATTGAAATAAAAAATACATGAGTGTCCTTCAAACCAGAAACCCCACTTCTGGAATTTATCCTATAGAAGTAAAAGGATGTGTGTTCTCATATGTCTGTAAAGCATTATTTCTAGTGGCCATGAAGCTGTCAAGAAATAGACGAATGAGTGGGAGCTTCTACACCCTGGAGTTTTGTGTGGCCTCAGGATGAGTGAGTGAGAAGAAGAAAGATAAAATGCAGAAAGGGTGACTGACACGTGTCATTTTGTACATTAAAAAAACCCTCTGTGAGTATGGATGT
This sequence comes from Neotragus moschatus, assembly GCA_006410615.1. Lineage (NCBI taxonomy): Eukaryota > Metazoa > Chordata > Mammalia > Artiodactyla > Bovidae > Neotragus > Neotragus moschatus. Next base: position 933,086 of record SJYA01002938.1, on the reverse strand, counting down.
GTATGCGTGTGCGTGTGTGTTTATAACTGACATGAGTATGGAAACACGGATGGGAATGGACTATGCTGGGGCAGGGAGAGCTTTGTGAGATGCGGCAAGGAGAAGGCAGAGAGGGGAACTGACAAAAAGGAGAAAGGAAAGCCCACACTGACGAGTGTTTAGATCTCCTGCGGATTTATTACAGATTCTTGTTTTTTTTTTTTTCTAGGTAGTCTGTTTTTGCTTTTAAAATTTTTATTTTTGGTATTTAGAAGGGTTTTTATTTTTGTCCTAGTCTTGACCTAAGTGTTAATAGTTTTCGTACATTCTTACTTTCCCTCTTTGTTAGCTTTCTATTTGACTTGTCATCTTTAAATGATATCCTTGGTACCTCCCCCGTCGCCTAGGTGATGACAGACGTGCTTACTTTACTTTCTGTTCTTCCTTCCCATCTCTAACGGTTTAGCTGTGCTCTTTCAACTTTATCAAAACAAAACATTTACAAACCACCTCTCACCTTCACCATAACTTTGTTTTTGTCTCAGATCCATGAATAGGTATGTAGTGTATGTCTGTGTGTTTATAGATATATAACACACATACATTTAAGAGATGACTGGGAAAATGTCAAAAATTTGAAAATATATACATTAATTCACATATATATTCATATATATAGAGAGAGTGTATATACATATATTCAAAATTTGGACATTTTCCCAAATTTCTCTTGGTCATCTTCTAGTAGATTTTTCAAGGACTTATGAATACAGTATTATTACTTAAATCTCTGCATCTTTAAAATTGTTTTTCAATAGCTTTGATTCTAGAAGCATGCCTGATTTAAAAACAAAAAATCCTTGGTTCACTGTTTCTTTCAGTTTTAAGAAAATGTCGATCCCATTTCTTTTGCTTTTCATGTTGCTGACATAAACCCGAGATTTTATACTTGCCAGTGACGTGACTGCATCATTTTGCCAAGAAGCTCTTGCAATGGTTTGCTTCTCTCTTAAAGTCTGAAACTTTTCCAAGTTGTGGTTTGGAGTTGATGGTCCTGAACACGTGGTGGGCCTTTTCAGTGTGTACATTCTGAATGCTTTTCTCTTGGAGTTAGATCCCCCATTCTGCTTCCTTCCTTCATGTATGTTATTTACTCCAAGAATACTTACAGTTTTTCTGAGATCCTTTGCTATTTTTCCCCTTTATTTTAACTTTTTATTCACTTTCTCAATGTTTCTTAGTTTATTTTTAAATCAAGTTGACTTTCCTCTGGACACTTTGTCATCTAGTCTATTTCTACTTTTTCTTTTTTATTAAAACTGTTTCCTGATTTTGGTTGTCTTTTGCACGTATTCCTATGTCCTGTCCATTCTCTTCTAGATTCCATATTTGCAGTGTCCTCCTGTTTCTGCCAATAATTGTTAATGGCATAGGATTCATGTTGAAATGTTATGCATAGTTTCATTCTGCTTTTCCTTTCTTCAGAGTATTTTTATCAATGGTTTCCCATTTTCATTATTTTTATACAGTAACTTTACTTGGTGTTGCCTATTTTCTGTTTTTAAGTGTCTTAGGCTTAACTGAGTGATTATTTTTAAAAATGTAGTCGACAGGTTTGAATGAGCCAATAACGTTCTTAGTTTTAGAGTGCCCTCTTCTGTTAGGGCAAGGAAGTGCATTTTCTTTAATAGGTGGCATCTCTGTGGGAGGACTGGGTCATATACCGTGATTCCTCTTTTTCTATTCGTGACTTGCTTTTCCAAGAGGGAAGGTGCAAGATGCTAGTCACTAATCTACTAATCTTTGTCGTCTTTTTCTAATTACCTTCCCCAAATAGGGAAATAGGCACAAAAGAGACAGCAAGTTCACTGCGTGAGCAGCAGCTGAACCTGGGCAGCCACTCCTGGGCAGCCTTGCCTAAAGGCCAGCTTTGTTTCTGACGTCATCTTGTTAGCGTACTTATCTGTTTACCTGACTCCCCGTCACTCAGCCTCCTCTCTGTGCTCTGCACCCAGGACATTGTCAGCACACATCAAGTGGTCAATAAATAGTCGCTAATAAATCAAAAGACGCTTACTCCTTGGAAGAAAAGTTATGAGCAACCTAGATAGCATATTCAAAAGCAGAGATATTACTTTGCAGACTAAGATCCGTCTAGTCAAGGCTATGGTTTTTCCAGTAGTCATGTATGGATGTGAGAGTTGGACTGTGAAGAAGGCTGAGCGCTGAAGAACTGCTTTTGAACTGTGGTGTTGGAGAAGACTCTTGAGAGTCCCTTGGACTGCAAGGAGATCCAACCAGTCCATTCTGAAGGAGATCAGCCCTGGGATTTCTTTGGAAGGAATGATGCTAAGGCTGAAGCTCCAGTACTTTGGCCACCTCATGTGCAGTGTTGACTCATTGGAAAAGACTCTGATGCTGGGAGGGATTGGGAGCAGGAGGAGAAGGGGGATGACCGAGGATGAGATGGCTGGATGGCATCACTGACTCGATGGGCGTGGGTCTGAGTGAACTCCAGGAGTTGGTGATGGACAGGGAGGCCTGGTGTGCTGCGATTCATGGGGTCACAAAGAGTCGGACACAACTGAGCGACTGAACTGAACTGAAAGGAACCAACACTGTGGGAGACCCAGGTTCTGTCCCTGGGTTAGGAAGATCCCCTGGAGATCTTCTCGAGGCTCCCCACTCCAGTATTATTGCCTGGAGGATTCCATGAACAGAGGAGCAGGTCGGGCTACAGTCCTTGGGGTCACAAAGAGTCTGACTGAGCAACTAAGCCACACAAAAGGGACTGAACCCAGCTAAACAGATGAGGGATGAAACAGGGTTAGGGTGTCTTGTGAGACAAAAGAAAAGTCTCAGCAGTAGATACAAGTCAACACTGTCAAATACTGTTGAGAGATGAAGTCAAACCAACACATTAAAAGTGCCCACTGGGCTTAGTAATGAAGAGGTTGTTGGCAAAAGCAATGTTCAGTGAGGTGTTAGGAGGCCAAGGAGAGAAAGATTCATGGAAGGAAATAGTGGGTGTGAACAAGTGTCCCCAAGTTCACTAATGAAAGGAGAGTGAGAAAGGGAGACAGCGGGAGAGGTGACAGGGCCCCAAGGGTCTCTGCAGTCTAATGGGGAGCAGCCAGCAGGGAGGGGCTGTTAGAAGATGCAGAGAGGATGGGGAAGACCCAGTAACAAGTTATGAGCCAGCAGAAAAGGCTGCAACCTGGACCATAGGCGGAGCGATCAGCCAGAGACAGAGATCACCCACGTCTCTGCCACCATAGCAGGAGGGAAGGGAGAAGGCTGGGCAGGCAGAGCTTTAGGCAGTCTTGGAGGCCGATAGCGGGAGACTCGGAGTTCTGTCTGTGGCTGCATTTTCTCTCTTGTTTTTAGCAGACAGGCTAGCGGGGATAGGCAGACAGAGATTCGCTCAGCCATATCCGACTCTTCGTGACCCTGCAGACTGTAGCCCCCCAGGCTCCTCTGCTCAAGGAATTCTCCAGGCAAGAGTACTGGAGTGGGTTGCCATTCACTTCTCCAAGAGGTCTCGTAGTCCTTAATCAAACGGTCACGTCCCACACTATAAAAATACAACTGCGCCGTGATTGCAAAGAGCTGTGCTGATCTGCATGGTTTTGCGATTTTGTGTGATTGTAGATGGAGAAGCACAGAGGAAAGTCAGGGTGCGGGGAGGGCAGCAGGAAGCTGCCGGTGTGTGCACCAGACCTTCATAGCCTGTGGAGCGGGGATAGCGCTTCCTGGTACATGGGTGGGCCCAGCGGGAGCTGAGCCTGAGGCAGGCACTGCTCTGATAGGTCCTGTGGATGCATCTGACCCAGCATGGAGTGGAGCTCCCAGCTGTTCCCCCAGCCCTGCATCACCACACTGTCCTGCCTACAGGAGCTGACTCTGATGGCCGGCTACTGTGGGGTCCACTCTTACTCGATGGAGAGCCTGATTCCGGCCGTCCAATTTGTATTTATAAGGTGTGTGTTTGAGAGAGTCATTCAGTTGTGGCTGACTCTGCAACCGTATGGACCCTATAGACCCACCAGGTTCCTCTGTCCATGGATCCTCCAGGCAAGAATCCTGGAGTGGGTTGCCATTCTCTTCTCCAGGGTATCTTCCCAACCCAGGGATCCAACCCAGGTCTCTGGCATTGCAGGAAGATTCTTTACCATTTGAGCCACCAGGAGAGCCCCATTTTTAAGGTACTTAATGATAACAGCAAAAATTAAAATGAAACTCCAAACTCTGTGGCCAACGATGAGCCTTACTGGCTTTCTATAACTTTATGTTTCTATAGGTGGGTGCTTGCTCCCAGCTCTAAAAATAGTAATGAATGGCTCAAAGATCTGAATCCTAATTTGGATGCTGACACTAATTAACTTTGTGACTTTGTCACTTCACCTCCCTAATCCTCAGTTTTCCTTTTCCTGGACTAGATAAGCATTCGCCTGTATGACCCTACCTGCTCATTTTAAGAGGAGTTTGAAAAATGTATAGCTTGATTAAAAAAATAATTGGAATATTAGGCACCTTGGGCTTCCCAGGTAGCTCCAGTGGTAAAGAACCTGCCTGCCATGCAGGAGACATAAGAGATGAGGGTTTGATCCCTGGGATTCCCCTAGAGAAAGGAATGGCAACCCACTCCACTATTCTTACCTCGAGAATCCCATGGACAAAGGAGCCTGGTAGGCTAAAGTCCATAGGGTTGCAAAGAGTTGAACATAATTGAAGCAACTTAGTACATATGTCCGGAGAAGGCGATGGCACCCCACTCCAATACTTTTGCCTGGCAAATCCCATGGATGGATGAGCCTGGTAGGCTGCGGTCCATGGGGTCGCTAGAGTCAGACACAACTGAGCGACTTCACTTTCACGTTTCACTTTCATGCATTGGAGTAGGAAATGGCAACTCACTCCAGTGTTCTTGCCTGGAGAATCCCAGGGATGGCGGAGCCTGGTGGGCTGCCGTCTATGGGGTCGCACAGAGTCGGACACGACTGAAGCGACTTAGCAGCAGTAGCACGTATGTCACAATAATTCGGTAGGTTGACTAACTGTTGATTTAATTATTAACCTGTTTCTCAGCCATAATTGGGGCTTCCCTGATAGCTCAGTTGGTAAAGAATCTGCCTGCAATGCAGGAGACCCCAGTTCAATTCCTGGGTTGGAAGAACTGCTGGAGAAGGGATAGGCTACCCACTCCAGTATTCCTGGGTTTCCCTTGTGGCTCAGCTGGTAAAGAATCTGCCTGCAATGTGGGAGACCCGGGTTTGATCCCTGGGTTGGGAAGATTCCCTGGAGGATGGAAAGGCTACCCACTCCAGTGTTCAGGCCTGGAGAATCCCATGGAGTGTACAGTCCATGGGGTCACAAAGAGTCAGACACAACTGAGCGACTTTCACTTTCACTTTCAGCCATACTTTTCAGAATTCTCTGCTATCCAATTTTGTTTCTCTAGCCTTGATATATTTAATTTCTTAGCACATTATTTACATTTGCCTCCCTTGCGTTTCTGCCTCCTCACTTAATACCATGACAATTCTTGTCCTTCAGTTAATGATTTCACAGTTGGAGAGCTCCAGCTGACTTTTCTGAAGCACAGCTATCTCTATAAAATTAAATACCTCAGTATTTGAGAACATGAAGACTTAGTTCCTTTCACCTAAAGACTTTTGAACAACTTAGCATCCTACATCGTGAAACGTTAGGGTCAGAAGAGGTAGCCAGTCAGGTGATAAGCTCCTCAGTTCAGTTCAGTCACTCAGTCCTGTCCGACTCTTTGTAACCCCATGGACTGNATACCTGAATATGATCTGTAGGTTAGGTAATAATGTTATAGCCATGTAATTTTTTTATTTTGATAATTATATAGCAGTTATGTAAGAAAATGTCCTGATTTTCCTAAAATACACACTACAGAGTTTATAAGTTGTTTTATTCTGTTCAGGCTGCTATAACAAAATGCCATAGACAGGCTGGCTCAGAGACTTATAAACAGAAGAAATGTGTTGCTCACAGTTCTGGAGGCTGGAAGTCCAAGGTCAGTGTGGCAACATAGTTGGATTTTGGTGGGGGCTCTCCACCCGGTTACCGACTCTGTGTCCTCACAGGCCAGAAGGGCAAAGGAGCTCTGCCAAGCCTCTTTTATGAGGGCACTGATTCTATTCAGGAGGGCTCCACTCTCATGGGGGCTTCCCAGCTGATGCTAGTAGTAAAAAACCTGCCTGCCAATGCAANGGGCTCTCCACCCGGTTACCGACTCTGTGTCCTCACAGGCCAGAAGGGCAAAGGAGCTCTGCCAAGCCTCTTTTATGAGGGCACTGATTCTATTCAGGAGGGCTCCACTCTCATGGGGGCTTCCCAGCTGATGCTAGTAGTAAAAAACCTGCCTGCCAATGCAAGAGACATCAGAGACCCGGGTATGATCCCTGGGAAATCCCCTGGAGAAGGGCATGGAAACCCACTCCAGTATTCTTGCCTGGTGAATCCCATGGACAGAGGAGCCTGGCAGACTGCAGTCCATAGAATCACAGAGTCAGACACGACTGCAGCGATGTAGCACTTAGCATGCCACCCTCATGACCTAATCCTCACCCCAAATCCCCGCTTGTGGATCTCAATATATCAGTGGGGGTGAGGGGGCACAAACCTTCAGTCTAAAGCAGAAGTAATGGATATCATTTTTGTGATTTTCTTTCAAACAGTTCAGAAACTAATATCAAATAAAAGGNTAATCCTCACCCAAAATCCCCGCTTGTGGATCTCAATATATCAGTGGGGGTGAGGGGGCACAAACCTTCAGTCTAAGGCAGAAGTAATGGATATCATTTTTGTGATTTTCTTTCAAACAGTTCAGAAACTAATATCAAATAAAAGGGGTATAAATCCTTATCAACATGTTATGAAATATATATTTAGAGACAGAATGTTACTTGTGGCATCTGAGTGAAGGGTATACAGAGATTCTTTTTAAAACTTTTACAGCTTTTCTGTTATTTGGACTCATTTCATAACAAAAGGCTCAAAAAAAGTAGCCACTAGGACAACAGGAATAGGGCTTCCCCAGTGGCTCAGGGGTTAATAATCCACCTGCCACTGCAGGACATACAGGTTCAGTCTCTGATCTGGGAGGATCCCACATGCCCCAGAGCAACAAAACCCAATCACCGTAACTACTGAGCCTGTGCTCTAGAACCTGGGAGCCGGAACAAGAGAAGGCAGTACAACAGGAAGCCCACGCGCCACAACTAGAGAGTAGCCTGGGCCCTCTGCAACTAGGGAAGAGCCTGCACAGCAGCAAAGACGCACGACAGCCAAAAATCAATCAGGAAAGAGAGAAATGAAATTATATTTAAAAGGAGCAGCAGAAATAACATAGTGATGAAACATAGGGCGCAGGGGAGGAGAAGGGGATGGTGTAGTGTAAGTGAGCTAAATTTTAACATTTAGTATCTAGGAGACAATAAGCATTTTCTAAGCATGACAGATTAATAAATGCCCGCCTATACGTATATACATAATACCATATTATAAAGGTAATCACCAGAAGAAATAAAAACCTTGACCATGTAAGACAGCATCCATGGATGATTGCCCTTAGGATGCAGAGAAGCGGAGTGCAAGCTTTTGCTATTTTGTCTTTAATTCTTCTAATCTATGTTCTCATCCATGAATCGCACTGATAAAAATTAAAATGGCTGGTTAGCAAGCAAAGGATGGATTTTTCAGTGGCTGCTTCTGGTATAAGTAATTAAAAATAAAAAGGGAACACATTAGGGGAAAGTTTGGGAGAAAGAGAAATGTAGGTACTCTTGGTGAATGGGGACTCCAATGTTTCTGGATAATAACTGCACAGTACAGCTAGAACATCCAAAATATGGGGGTTCCCTCCTCCGTTCCCATAATAACCTCCCAGAAAATATTCCCAGAGAGTGAGGAAAAGATGCGCACAGAGATTTCCCTTGCAACAGTGTGTAAACACAAAAACAGCCACATACCTAACTGCTCAAGACCAGGGCATTGTTTTGATGAACTAACAGCACCCTGGTGAAGCAGAGTCAGAGTTGAGTTTAGACTCTTCAGTGATGCAGAAGTCATTAAGGTAAGTTGCAGTATTTAAACTTGTTACAAAATAGCATTTCTAGTGGGATGTTTGTAGTGTTTAAAAAAGGATGCTTTTTCAGAATAGAATGGGTTAGAGCAGGATGTCAACAGTGGTTATCTTTTATGTGGTGAGTTGTGGGTGACTTGTATGTATGGGTGTCTGTCTGTCTACATCTGTGTGTGTTTTATTTTAACACTATAACTTTTTGGCCATCAGGAAAAATAACTCTTCAGGTAAGGAAAGTCTAGGACTAAGAAGAGTTCTAGAGGTGTCAGAGTAGGATGGTGTATTTGTCCCCTTGCAAAACACGTCAAGGAGCAGTGAGTGAAACGTGAAAGCGTTAGGAGTTCAGTTGTGGCCGACTCTTTGTGACCCCATGGACTGTAGCCCACTGAGTTCCATGGGATTTCCTAGGCAAGAGTACTGAAGTGGGTTGCCCTTCCCTTCTCCAGGGGATCTTTCCAGCCCAGGGATCAAAGCTGGGGCTTCTGCATTGCAAGCAGATTCTTTACTACTGAGCCACCAGGGATCAGTACATTACTTTAAACACCTCAGACATCTCCATGTAACCAAATAAGGTAAGGCATTGGTGGAATCTGCTGTGGCCACAGAAACCACGCCTCTGGGATGGATGGCAAGAGACTTTATTTGCCATCTAGCCAAAGCATCTGACTCAATCCAGGAGGTTCCTTGTGTGCTACCCCGACTGTGGACAGAATCTCAGTGTGGCCCTACCTCTGCCATATGTCAGCATTCTTATCTGGAACCTTAAAGGTACCAGTTCCTTGCTCAAGGCCACCTTGGTGCACCTTGGCTCGCCTCCACCTCTCCTGCTTTCATTAAACAACTCTTACTTTCGCCATTCACTGGAGCAGACGTTCACCATGTGCCTGACTGTGCTCCAGTGTGGATATATCCTGTCAAATAAAACACATACAGTGTTTCCTTCATGGAACTCACAGGCTTGTGGAAGAGACAAACAATGAACACAGTTAAGTAGCTACATGATTTCAAATTGGTAAAAATATGACAATGCCAAGGAAACTGATGTTGTTGTGACGGGGAATATTAGGGGCCAAAGTGTGGGCGCATCTCGTTTTATTTCAGCTATCCTGACCTCATCACTGCTAGTGAACACCTCAAGCAAGTGCTGACCTCAGGGCCTTTGCACTTGCTACTCCTTCTGCTTGGAATGATTTCACCCAGATCACGGCATGACTCACTCTCCTGTTAAATGTCAACTCAGAATCACCTTCTCAGAGACATTTTCCTTGGGTGCACCATCTCCCAAGCCCCCTTATACACACAAATCACTCTCTGTGTTTGTGCCCTGCATTAGGTTTCTTTAGGAAGGACTCACTGAGGAGGTGACCTTTGAGCAGAGGCCTGGGTGAAGTGAGGATAGGAACCGAGAAAACATCTAGGAAATGAACTGTCCACCTTGAAGAAAATGCAAAAGGATTGAGGTGGGAGAGGGCCAACAGGGAGGCCAGTGTACCTGGGTACAAGAGGAGTAGGGTTCTGAGCCTTGGAGCCGTAGTAAGCAATTTGGAACTTATTGTGAATGAGATAGAAAACCATGTAAAGGGAGTTTTAAAATATTTTAAATCACTTTATTGAGTTATAATTTGCAAACAATCAAAAGCTCCTATTTTAAGTACACAGTCCAGTGAGTTTTGACAAATACCAACACTTCTGTAACTACCTCTCAAATCAAGCTACAGAATATATCCATCACCCCCAAAACTCCCTCCGGCCATGTTACAGTCGATCCCCCCTCCACTCCTGGCAACCACTGATGGGCTCTTTGTTGCCACACATTGGTTTGCGTGTTGTAGATCTTCAGATAAATGGAATCTTATAGTATGTAGTCTTCTGGACCTGGATTCTTGTATTCAGTGTAACTTTTTTTTTTTCTAAGATTTATCTGTCACTACTTTGTTCTTTTTATTGCTAAGAAGTATTTCATTAAATTAAGGTAGCATAATTTATTTTTCTATTCATCTGTTGGTAGATATTTTTGTTGTTTCTACCTTTGGGATACCATGAATTACTCTGGTATGAACATTCATGGCTAGGTTTTGTAAAAAACTATATCTATTAGGCTGTGTTGGGTCTTAATTGCATTTCACGGGATCCTTCATTGTGGCACATGGACACTCTAGCTGTGGCATGCAGGCTCAGTGGTTGCCATACACAGGCTCTCTAGCTGTGGTGTGTGGGCTCTGGAGCACACAGGCTCAGTGTTTGCGGTAGTTAAGCAGCGTGGGCTTGGTAGTTGAGGCACATGGACTTCTCTAGTTGCAGTGGACAGACTTAGTTGCCCTGATGCACGTGGGATCTTAGTTCCCCAACCAGGGATCAAACCTTTGTCCGCTGCATTGGAAGGCAAGTTCTTAACCCCTGGACCACCAGGGAGGGAAGTCCCAGAGTCTAGCTCTTGACTTCTGTTCAACTGGAGTCTTGTGTTGCTTCTTTGATTATTTGAAAGTCTCTCAGTCTGACGTTTTGCAATGCCATGGGCTATACAGTCCATGTAATTCTCCAGGCCAGAATACCGGAGTGGGTAGCCTTTCTCTTCTCCAGGAGATCTTCCCAACCCAGGAATCGAACCCATGTCTCCCTCACTACAGGCAGATTCTTTACCAGCTAAGCCACAAGGTGGGGGGCAGACAGTGCTCCATGGATAACTCTATTCAGAATTTCTATTTGCAGTCACAGAATTTGGCCCCAAGCAGGATCCATGCAGTAGCCGAGATAGTTCTGTGTTCACCTCATTTTCCTTTTCCTCCTGGGCGCACAGCTAGATTCCAGTACCCAGACTTCTTTACAGTTACTTAGGGCCGTGAAACAAAAACGTGTTTCAGAAAATGTGATGTACCCCCTGCTCTTACCCGCCCATTAAATCCTTCCATTGCCATCATCCACACTCCCTGGGGAATTGACTTGCTACAGAAGTAGGAGGATCCCAAGTGCCTTGAGAAAGGAAGATCTACAAGATGGAAGAGGACTCTGATGGAAGGCTATGGAGCAGACCCTTATCCACATATTATATGAGAATGACTCTGTGGAGCAGACACTTATCCACATGTTATATGAGAAATAGAAAACAGTCACTTGTAGCAGCAGTTTGTCCCACCAATAGACCTCACCTTCTCTTCCCTTTGGCTTGGGTTTGATGCTTTCCCCGTACTCTTCTAGTCTGGATATGTGGTTCAGCTGCTTTCTTTCAACTTAACCTTTCTCAGCTCAGCATCAATAAAGCACGATGAAGACAGGACAATATACATTTCCTTTATATATTCTTAACCACTGGTTAAGATCCAATAGGCATNGTTCACATGTTACCTTTCATATTTTTCGCATCTTCTGTCTTAAAAATGATAAACGAGGCTCAGAGAAGTTGTGAGTTTCCCCAGATCTCACAATTGATGTCAGGCCAGTAGATTTAAAATCTGCTCTTTCTGCAATGCAGGAGACCTGGGTTTGTTCCCTGGGTCAGGAAGATCCCTTGGAGGAGGAAAAGGCAACCTACTCCAGTATTCTTGCCTGGAAAATCCCATGGACAGAGGAGCCTGGAGAGCTACAGTCTGTGGGGTCACAAAGAGTTGGATGTGACTGAAACGACCATGTCTATCCATCCTTTCTAGCATCATCAGAAATTGTCGGTCTTGGCTCGGCACTATGGAGATTCCGGGTTGGGGGGCCATCTTCCACACTACAGGGTGCTTAACAGAGTCTCCAACCCCGCTCAAGCTCCGAAATGCCACCCTAAGTCACGACAACTGGAAGTGTCTCCAGATATTGCCAAATGTCCCCCCTGGATATAAAATCATCTTGGTTGAGAATCACTGCTGTAAATGCAGTAATGGAAATCCAGAACTNGCATATAAGTTAAATAAGCAGGATGACAATATACAGCCTTGACATACTTCTTTTCCTATTTGGAACCAGTTTGTTGTTCCATGTCCAGTTCACTTGTTATCTTTCATATTTTTCGCATCTTCTGTTTTAAAAATGATAAACGAGGCTCAGAGAAGTTGTGAGTTTCCCCAGATCTCACAATTGATGTCAGGCCAGCAGATTTAAAATCTGCTCTTTCTGCAATGCAGGAGACCTGGGTTTGTTCCCTGGGTCAGAAAGATCCCTTGGAGGAGGAAAAGGCAATCTACTCCAGTATTCTTGCCTGGAAAATCCCATGGACAGAGAAGCCTGGAGAGCTACAGTCTGTGGGGTCACAAAGAGTCGGATGTGACTGAAACGACCACGTCTATCCATCCTTTCTAGCATCATCAGAAATTGTCAGTCTTGGCTCGGCACTATGGAGATTCCGGGTTGGGGGGCCATCTTCTACACTACAGGGTGCTTAGCAGAGTCTCCAACCCCGCTCAGGCTTTGAGATGCCACCCTAAGTCATGACAACTGGAAGTGTCCCCAGATATTGCCAAATGTCCCCCCCTGGATATAAAATCATCTTGGTTGAGAATCACTGCTGTAAATGCAGTAATGGAAATCCAGAACTTGCCCCTTACTGGCTCGTGACCATTGAGTTAGTATGTCATTTTCACCAACAGTGAAACATTGTAAACAGTGAGACATCAGTTTCCTTATCTCTAAAATGGGGATCAAACTCATAATACCTACCTATAGCATGCGTATGGGATATTTAGCCACTGCCTGGTACTTTACGTGCCTCATCCGTGGTAGTTGAGATAGTCTGTCTCACCAACTGGCTATAATTTTACACAGAGGATTTTTTTTTTTTTTCTGTTTGGCAAATTAAAGACACACTGAATTACAGATGAGGACAGGCATCGGAGGCCCCTCCCGTCTACTTAATTAGTACAACTCCATTGACAGCCTGGATCCTTCAAAGGATGCTCCCTGGGATGCAGGCCCTCTGCAGAGCTGGCTGGGAACTTGGAACAGAGTCAAATGTCCAACATCAAACGTTTCAAAGCTCAGAAATGAGGCCATGTTCTCCAATAGGGAGCTATCTCTGTAAACGCTCCCGTGCTTATTAAATTCCTGCAGTGGCCACTTTAATTGGACCCGCCTTCCTCACTTGACTAATCGAGGCTGCAGAGTCCTGCGCAGGTTTTGTCTCAAGAGCGGGATTCCCAACCAAGGGCTCCTGCTTCTGTCTGGCTCAGGTCCTCAGGGCTGACTCTAGAGATGTACCTCCTGGCTCTTCCTGTCTCCAAGCCAGTCTTAAACAACAGCCTCCCTTCCTGCCCAAATTAAGTCACCCTCCCTGCTCTCTTGCGCTTCCCAGGCAGCCCAGTGGTAAAGAATCTGACTGCCAATGCAGAGATGTGGGTCCAGCCCCTTGATGGGGAAGATCCCCTGGAGAAGCAAATGGCCATCCAGTCCATTTCCCATGGAGGAAAATAGGAAATCTCATGGACAGAGGAGCCTGGCAGGCTACAGTCCATTGGGGCTCAAAGAGTAGGACACGACTTAGCAACTGAGCATGCCTGTCTTGCTCCTCCATCCATTGTCCCTCCTTGCCCACCTCTATGTCCCCAGCACATGGCCTGACACTGAGGAGCTGATCAATAAGTGCTAAATAAATTAATGCCTGAATGGGTGATGAGCATCAGTCTCGCCCTTTGGATTCAGTGATCCCCATCAGAAACCGTATCCCGGACCCCACATGTAAAGCCTGGGGACTGAGGTGTTCTCCTAAATGCAAGTTTCTCAGCTTCTCCCAAAGTACTCCTCTCATCAGAGGTCACAGGTTTGGGGCCTGCATGCTACTGTTTTATCTGACCAGATCGATGCTTTGGCAAACAGGTCATCAGGTTATTTTTGGCCAGGGCACAGGCTCTCCAGTATGCTGTGGTCTCCATCATCATAGAGCTACGCACGTGCTCAACCACTGAGGTCTCCTACCCATATGTCCAGGCACCTGAGCTGGGATCTTTGCTAGGACAGGACCCAACTCATCCATAAGGCTATTCTACCTCGAATCCAACACCCCAAGCTGGATTCTAGATGTCCACGTGGGTCTCCATCCATTTGGCTGAAGTCCTGGTCTACTGTACACTCCCGTCCAGTTGTGTCCCATTTCCTGCCCCTCCCTCTTCCTCCCATTTTTCTTGCAGCTGATGGTCAACAACGGCTAAGCAGAAATGTCAGTGCTGATCGTGGAGGTCCCCTCGCACCTCTTCCTTCACTCTTAACCTTGTCTCTGATTCTTCCAAATAGCTTCGAGTGAGAGCAGATCTCCCAGAACGATGAAGACTGACTTCCCGGCTGAATGTTTGACTTCCTCCACAGACCCAGATAAAGCAGGATTGAAGGATTAGGGAACCTGAAGATGAGAAACTTCAAAATCAGCAGGGAGATTGTTTCTCCCTTTGGACTCCGTTCTCAGACCACACAGGTGTCCACTTGGTGCCACCCAACCCAGCACAGTCCTAACCAGCATATCCCCTGCTCCCCACCCCCACCATGTGAATTTCACTCATAAACTGGCCATGGAAAAGACCTATTCCAGGGTAACCTGAATAATCCCCGGATTTGGGTGGGTGAGGAGCAGCATGGGACATCAATGATGCTGACCAGGATGGGTGGGGGGTGGGCATGAGCTCAGGTCTACAGTATTCAGGGCAATGCTTTAGTCCCTTTTCATGTGAAGCATAAGCAAATTCTTTGCACTACATGTGGGGTAGCACATTATATCCAAGCAACAATAGGATGTGGAAATTCCTTGAGAACAAAGGTCCCAGAGCGAAAATGGTTATTGCTCAGACACAAGGTAAATGCAGCAAAAATCCCATTTTAATGAACTTGAAGGAACGCCAGAATTTCTATGTCAACGGGAGGGTTATGTCTGAGGAAACAGTGCCCAGTATCATGCAGGACTTGCTCGATACTCAGAAGGCTGGTTTCTTAGGAAAATAAAGTTATAGCATTTGAAAGACACTCCCCTGATCATCTTATTTTAGAGGCAGAAAGAATGAGGCACAGGGGTGGGATATCAGCATGGATGCTGGAGGAATCTGGAAACACAGCTTTCAGATGTCTTTGGACATTGGGCAAATAATATCTTCTAGCTGTAACTCAGATTCCCCATCTGCAAAACGAAAAAGCTGGAAGATTTCTAAATTGGAATTGGAAGGTTGGATTAATTTCTTGATCATGTCTATTTAGAAATCCTTGAGCACTACTGACCAGACCCACTATGGTGTTACGTTGAAAGATGCAAAGCCCAAATAGGAATTTCAGCCTCTGCTCATGTATCTTTCAGACATTTAATAGAATCCTGTGGGATCCTCTGACGGCTTTGACTCAAGAGACCTGGGTTCGATCTCTGGATCAGGAAGATCCCCTGGAGGAAGAAATGGCAACCCACTCCAGTATCCTTGCCTGAAATCCTATGGACAGAGGAACATGGCTGGCTACAGTCCATGGGGTTGCAAAGAGTTGGACATGACTAAGCACATGCCACATTAATGGAACCTTGTATTCATCCTGCTAGGACTCTCAATAACATCTTCTTTCTTTGTATATACTGATATGTGTTGAGGTTCCAGTGACTCTAAATACCTTATGTACTTTTGCTATTAATGGAGACTCATTTACTGTGCTTTAAACAAATTAGGGGCGTATGCTTTTACATAAAAGAAATCCAGACATGAGTAGTTCAGAGTTGGGTTCATGCTTCCTAGAGTCATTAGGAAATTTCTGTTTTCTATTCCACAATCCTCAAAGTCATTTGATGGCTGCTGGAGTACCAGCCTTCATGGCACATGTCAAGCAATAAGAAGAGAAAGAGCATGGGGCAAGTCTATTTCTCCTGAGTAAGCCCCATTTAAAGGGACTTCCCAGAAACTCCACTCAATGATTTCCCCTAGCAACTCATTGGCCAAGCCTAGCTGCAAAGAGAAACTTAAAACGCTAATATTGTCACTGGGACACTTCAAAAAAAAAAATAGTTTACTTTTAATGGAAGAGGAGAAAATTGATACTGAGTAGGCATACAGCAGTCTCTGCCACATTGCACCCCCTCTCCTCAAACCAAAATGTTCTTGCCATCTTGGCCATTTTATGTTCCCGCTCCTAAATGCAACCCATAAGATCTGCTTTAGACAGGCCATCCCTCCCGCAGTAGGTGCCATTATTCTGCTGACAGTCCCTTCCCTGTGTGCTATGACTCTATGGTACAAGGATGCTGCCCAGCTCAGACAAACTCAGGCAAAGTCTCTGGCTCCCACCCACCTAGCACCCACTCNGTTCATGCTTCCTAGAGTCATTAGGAAATTTCTGTTTTCTATTCCACAATCCTCAAAGTCATTTGATGGCTGCTGGAGTACCAGCCTTCATGGCACATGTCAAGCAATAAGAAGAGAAAGAGCATGGGGCAAGTCTATTTCTCCTGAGTAAGCCCCATTTAAAGGGACTTCCCAGAAACTCCACTCAATGATTTCCCCTAGCAACTCATTGGCCAAGCCTAGCTGCAAAGAGAAACTTAAAACGCTAATATTGTCACTGGGACACTTCAAAAAAAAAAATAGTTTACTTTTAATGGAAGAGGAGAAAATTGATACTGAGTAGGCATACAGCAGTTTCTGCCACATTGCACCCCCTCTCCTCAAACCAAAATGTTCTTGCCATCTTGGCCATTTTATGTTCCCGCTCCTAAATGCAACCCATAAGATCTGCTTTAGACAGGCCATCCCTCCCGCAGTAGGTGCCATTATTCTGCTGACAGTCCCTTCCCTGTGTGCTATGACTCTATGGTACAAGGATGCTGCCCAGCTCAGACAAACTCAGGCAAAGTCTCTGGCTCCCACCCACCTAGCACCCACTCCCAACTTTCTCCTTTGTCAGGAAGCTGATCTGTAAGCCACCTTGGATTCCAACTCCAGTTAGATCTCTAAAACCCTGCTTGGACTCTGGCTAGTAACCAATAAAATTAAGCTGATTCCTGCTGGGCTGATGGTTCCTGGTTTGGAATTCTGATTTCTTTGCTCCCTCTCCACCTGGCTCTCTATTGCCTCTCCTTCCCTGGACCTTGATCCTTGAGCTCAGAGAACTCAAGTGCAGGTCCACAAGCTCTTCTTACCAAAGTTTGCTTTTTACTGGACCCATGGAGGTCCTGGATCTCATAAATAAATGGAATTTTGTCCTCCATAGTTTAAAACCCATAGTTATATATTGATAACATGGTTATACACAAATTTGTTGTTGTTTAGTTTCTAAATCATGTCTAATACTTTTGTGACCAGGCTGTAGACCATCAGGCTCCTCTGTCCATGGGATTCTCCAGGCAAGAATACTGGAGTGAGTTGCCGTTTACTTCTCCAGGGGACTTTCCAACCCAGGGATCAAACTTGAGTCTCATGCATTGCAGGCAGATTCATGCTTATGAAATTCTATAGTTTATAAATGGCTAAGAAGAAAGAAAAAAGATATTCACTCTTTCAGCAAACATGGATATGCAAAGTACAACATCAAAGAGACACCATGTTACACCCTTTTAATTGCAAAACATTAAAAAGTCCCACAATATTAAGTGTTGGTAAAGGTTCTGAAAAACTGAATATCTTATCCACAACTGGTATAACTATCAATTTGAGCAACTCTGGTAAATAATTTGGAAATATAAAGATGTGTGTATGCAATGATCATGCAATTTCTTCCCTAAGTTTATACATTAAAGAAATGCTTATACATTTATACAAGAACACTTGGATATAGATGTTTTTATTGGTACTATTTGTGTGGAGATTTTGCTCTAGCTGAGAAATTGGCTTCCATGCAGTCTGAAGATGAGCACAAACCCCAGTGAATTCTTCATCCACTCTCAACAATGTTCCTTAAGGCAATTTTCCCAGTTACGGAGGCATGTAGCTCAAACAGAGACTGGAATGGGTCCAAAATAAGAGCATCTTCCAGTTTCCATGTGACTCCTGACATATCAAAAGCAAGAAATGCTGAAAGGAATCATTGTTTCTCATCCAGGTTTCTAGTAACTTCCCAGAAGAACTTATGTACCTAGTTAGTCATTGGATGGTCCAGGGTACAACCTAGGCAGATGAAACAAGGGGGAAGTGCATGGCAGAAAATGATGGGACCAGAGGGTGTGTTCTTGGAGATGCTTAAAACCACAGCAGATTGATTCTGAGTAGTGACAGGGACAGTGGAAACAGACACCCTCATCCTCTGGTGAGGATGGCAGGACCTCAGGAGGATGACAGTTCCTGGATATTAAGAGAATAAATGAGGCTTCAGGGTCAGGCTCCAGTCCCAAGAGGAGCTAGGATTGTATAAAGATCATAAATTGTTATCACCATCATAATAGCTAATTCTTATTGAACATTTATCATGTGTCAGGAACTGTGTAAAGTGACTTTCCTACTATGGCAGTTATTGCCAATTGCATACTAATAGTCATTCTCCCCTTATGCCTTATTAATGGGTCTGTGATTTCATTCAGAATGGCCATGTGCACAGAAAAAGTTTTCCTCCCATATCTTGTGGCTAAAGGTGATCATATGATATAGTTCCAATCAATGGGATGAGACTAGAGTTCTACTTAATGGTCCTTTTAAGAAAGCTGACCTTTTGCATTTTCTCTCCCTGTTTCTCTGCCTGGAATGTGGTCAGGATGCAGCAGTTATATTGTGGTCAAGAGGAAAAGGCACTCAGGCTAAGGAAGGCAGTGCAGGAAAACAAAAGAACCTTGATGATGGTAGTGCCATGCATTGTCTGCCTTTATGTTTCTCATTTTATGAGAAAAATCTACCAATTTTGGTTAAGACACTTGCCAGGAGCCAGCGTGAGGAATCCCACCCATGACAAGGTCATGCGGCAGGAGATTTTGATTTCTCCCTGGCATTTCCTGGGCATGTACCCCCCCCAAATAAGAATCTGCCTGCCTTTCCACTCTTCTGACATTCTCTGGAAAAAGTCAANGATGAGATGGCTGGATGGCATCACTGACTTGATGGACGTGAGTTTGAGTGAACTCCAGGGGTTGATGATGGACAGGGAGGCCTGGCATGTGCGTTTCATGGGGTTGCAGAGAGTCAAACACGAATGAGTGACTGAACTTAACTGAACTGAATCACTTCTTCCTCTGGACAGGCAATACATTTTTCTGTACCTATCGGAATGTAACCTTAGGCTTATTGATTATTGGCCAATTGCCTAATTGTTTGAACACATAACATGTGAATGATGGGGTTATTGGGTTTGTATTTATCCTTTCTTTGTTTATGTAAGTCTCAAAGAATTTGGAGTGGTGGGTTCGGACACGTACACATGGGATATAAAAGATTTTCACAAATGCTGGTCCGGGTCCTTGGCTAAGAGGAAACTCTGCCTTGGGCCCGCCAGTCTAATAAACTGCACTTCACTATCTGCATTGTCCTTCTGAGTGAGTTTGTTTCCCGGAATGTGTGGCTCCAATATACATACATGTATTCTTTCTCCCCCAAACTCCCCTCCCATCCAGGCTGCCATTTAACATTGAGCAGAGTTTCCTGTGCTGTATAGTAGGTCCTTGTTGGTTATCTATTTTAAATATAGCAGTGTGTACCTAGAATTATTTTTATCATGCAGTGGTATTTAGGGTAAAAAGAGCCCACATAGAAAGGTGACTTGACTTCTAAGTCTTTTGAACAAAATTCACATATCTCTACTCACACATCAGGGGAAAACCGTGGTGCTGTTTTATGTGTCCTGATTTATATGTCAGAAAGTGGCCTCCTCTTGGGCAAGTTCTATGAAAACTATAATTGAAGCTACATATGGAAGTGTAAGTAAGTAAGTGTTAGTCACTCAGTTGTGTACAACTCTGGGACCTCATGGACTGCAGCCCACCAGGCTCTTCTGTCCATGAGATTTTCCAGGCAAGGATACTGGAGTCGGTTGCCATTTCCTTCTCCAGGAGATCTTCCCAACCCAGCGATCGAACCCTGGTCTCCTGCACTGCAGGCAGATTCTTTACAGAGTGAGCTACAAGGGAAGCCCCAAAGTGAAAGTGAAAGTCGCTCAGTTGTGTCCAGCTCTTTGCGACCCCATGGACTATACAGTCCATGAAATTCTCCANAGTCGGTTGCCATTTCCTTCTCCAGGGGATCTTCCCAACCCAGCGATCGAACCCTGGTCTCCTGCACTGCAGGCAGATTCTTTACAGAGTGAGCTACAAGGGAAGCCCCAAAGTGAAAGTGAAAGTTGCTCAGTTGTGTCCAGCTCTTTGCGACCCCATGGACTATACAGTCCATGAAATTCTCCAGGCCAGAATATTGGAGTGGGTATCCTTTCCCTTCTCCAGAGGATCTTCCCAACCCAGGGATTGAACCCAGGTCTCCCACACTGCAGGCAGATTCTTTACCAGCTGAGCATAGGGGAAGCCCTTGCTGCTGCTTCTGCTAAGTCACTTCAGTCGTGTTCAACTCTATGCAACCCCATAGACGGCCCACCAGGCTCCCCCGTCCCTGGGATTCTCCAGGCAAGAACACTGTAGTGGGTTGCCATTTCCTTCTCCAATGCATGAAAGTGAAAAGTGAAAGTGAAGTGGCTCGGTCGTCCCTGACTCTTCGCGACCCCATGGACTGCAGCCTACCAGGCTCCTCCACCCATGGGATTTTTCAGGGAAGAATACTGGAGTGGGGTGCCATTGCCTTCTTAGGATGTATCAAATATGCTAAAGAAAAATAATAACTCAATCTTTCATGACCTTGTTAAAGAACTGTAAGGCAGACATTATTCAGGATCATCACAACAGCCCCAGGGATCACTGCAGTGGAGCTTTGCAGTGTGGGGGTGGAGGGGTGGGAGATTGATCTCACCCCCCAATATAACAAGGAACAGTGGGAAATTACAGCTAAGGAGATGGGTAGGGGCTTAAGGGATGGATGATTACTAAGGGGAAACACCATGGTAAAGAGGGATGCTGGCTAAACCTACCTAACAGGATTCTTGCTGGTGGAATCCCAGGGTGATTAGCCATTGCCTGGGAGAAAGTACAGGATGAGGAACTCAATCAGATATTGAGAGTGGTATTCTGGCTAAACCGATTTAGCAGGAGTCTTGCTAAAATTAGATAATCAGAGGCAAACAGAGAAGCTCCTACATCAGGGTCTAGTTGAGAAGACAGTTCAGAGGAGCCTGAATTTTATCAAAGCGAGAATTTTTGTCAAGTATATCCCAGGTGCTAGTACCTCTTTTTCAAGCAGGGTTGTCATTTGGAGAGCTTTGGAGTAAATCAGTGGTGGATTAGGGTTCAGAAATTTAGGAAACGTTTGCAGAGGTTAAAGCATCTGCCTGCAATGTGGGAGACCCGGGTTCAATCCCTGGGTTGGGAAGATCCCCTGGAGAAGGAAATGGCAACCCACTCCAGTATTCTTGCCTGGAGAATCCCATGGACAGAAGAGCTTGGTGGGCTACGGTCCACGGGTCTCAAAGAGTTGGACACAACTGAGCGACTTCATTTTCACTTTCATTTTCCTTTAACAAAAAGATAAGAAGTCTGCATCCAAGAGTGACATCACAAAGATTTAATAAACCCCAGAATTAAACATCCCCGCCCCTTTCCCATATCTGCACAAAAGAGAGAAAAGGTTCTGATCCTTATTTGGGGGCCAGTTATAGAGAAGCATTTATCTTTTTGACATTCCTTGATTTGCATCGCAAATGAATGGGCTGGGACTCAGAGGATGCTTAAAGATACAAGCCGCTTATCACAAATCCTAACTTGAAAAGGTTACATTTCTCAACTAAGGAAGTGGTCTTTCTTCCCCTTTTCAGTCTTTTCCCTGGTCTGCTGGAGGTTATAACTAGCCCTAAGTTATAGAAGCCCCAACTATCAGCAGGGTATCCTAAGGTGATTAGCTGGAAACACAGAAAACAAGAGGTGAGCCTTGAAACAAGCAGAGAGAGAGCAAGTCAGGTCCCAGGTAGAGTGTGGAAGCAGAATCCAGAGGTGTGTGTTCAGCTGAGTACCTGCCAGGGTTGCTTGTTTATTAGGCTTCTGATGGGCAAGGCCTCAACATCAAAGATGCATTTTCCCACATTTAAGCTTTCTGCATCAGGATTTATCTAACAATTAATGTATGTATTTGATGTGATTGAAGTTGTGTGTGTGTGTATGTGTGTGTTGGTCTGTTGTTTGTTTTCCTCTGCAAAGCTGTTAATAAATCCATGGCACATCTTAAAATAAATGGTGTTTCAGAACTAGGGAGTGAAATATTTCTGGAACAGGCAGGAATGTACAATCTCAACTAGATAACACTCTTTACAGTGTTGATCTCTATCATTTTTTATGCACTGTTTCTTTATCCATCTGTTCATCCATCCACCCGTGCATCCATCCATCTATTTAGCAGAAATTTAGGAAAGTTATTTAATATTTCTGTGTCTTGGTTTCTTTACCTTCAAAGGGCAGTTGTAAACATTACAGGAAATATTAATAATGTAATGTTCACATACAGCATTTTAACAGTGCCTGGTACAAAATAAGGGCTCAACTAGCATTATTAAATTGTTAATCCCATTCATTTATTTTCATTCATTCTTTCATTCATTCAACTATCTTTGCTGATGCCTGGCATTTGCTAGACTTTTTGAGGCACAGAGCTTGTCAAATTGCACTGCTGAACTAAAAGGATACCTTCCAGGAAGATGAAATCAGTTTGGTCTGGATCATCCCAAAGGGCATAAATGTATAGCCGTGTTGCAGGAGGTTAATCTAGGCAGCCCACACATAGTTCTTATCAATTACCTGCTTATTTCGCTTCTTGTTTTCTACCTCAGCAGCTCCCGTGGGTCCTAGTGAAGAGTATTTATATACTAGGCGGAGGAAGGAGAGAGAAAAAAAAAACAAAACTCTTTTTTGCTTCTATCACCCTATCACAGAGCCCTGCTTGCACTGCTG
Organism: Neotragus moschatus; assembly: GCA_006410615.1. Taxonomy (NCBI): domain Eukaryota; kingdom Metazoa; phylum Chordata; class Mammalia; order Artiodactyla; family Bovidae; genus Neotragus; species Neotragus moschatus. The sequence continues at coordinate 910,110 of SJYA01002938.1, read as the reverse complement.
CCCGTCTCTGCAATTTTGTCATGATCCCTCACTTCCTTTCCCCTACTCTCAGCCTGGACTTCAACCCTGCTTAGCCTTCCCCACCAGTGTCAGCCTTCCTATAGATTGGGTTGTGTCCACAAATGAATTCTACTGGGGCTATGGGAGAAGGTTCCAAACTTCCATAGTTTCAGAATGCCCTTATCTGACATTGACATACCTGCTGAGTTGGATAGTCTTGGGAGAGTAAACGTCACTGGCAATACCCATGGGACAATGTTCTGAAGGCTAAGGTGAATCTCTTTGGCTCTATCTGCATGCATCTGGGAACTAAGAATGCAAGTTCCTCAAGGAAAGGTGTTGTTTGTATGTTTTATTCACACTTTTGAATACTCAACACCCAGAACTAAGCCTGATACATAGTAAGCATTCAATAAATATTTGTTGAGTGAATGAATTAATCAATCTATAAAAATCATTTCTAGAGACCTAGAGGTGAACTTCTGCTTTTATTCCCTGAAGGTAAGGAATATTTCAGAGTCTGTCCACATTTGAGATTCTCTGGGAGTTAACTGGCCTAAAAGATGAGCAAGGATAGGAATTTGCATGGCTGCATAGGTAGGTCTAAAAGTTTGTACAAATGCATGTATTTGCACATTCATGCGTGCACACAGCATGTGAATGCATGTGTGTTTAAACCAGAGTGGGAATGCACACACATACATCCATTTTTCTTCTTAGAAATGACTGCATGTATGTACAAGATATATATATGTGTGTTTAAACCAGAGTGGGAATGCACACACATACATCCATTTTTCTTCCTAGAAATGACTGCATGTATGTACATGATATACATATGCGTGGGATTTCACTCGATATGTGGATGTGTGCATACGCCTTCCCAGATGGACTTGTCTGTGCATGGATGTGCAAGCCACCTCAGGCACATAACTGTTCTTATACATGTATACGTGCATGAACACGGATACCTGTGTGTCTATGCTCACACGTGCATAAATGCACTTTTGTAGTTGAGTGCCGTGACTGGAGGAGGGAATTCTCAGCTTGTCTGTTAGCTAATATGATTCACAACAAACGCAGGAAAACGATCAGCCAGGGTCTGGAGATTTCTGATTTGAGTCCCACCTGTGCATCCTGGTCTCGACCAGAACAGCTAAAATTAAGGAGACTTCCTAGGATGGGGGAGATGTTCCTGGATTTCAGTTTCCTAGAATAGGTAGCATATTGGGCACCTACTGACCTGCGGAGTTCCTCTTCCAGGATCCTCTCATTTTGCCTTTTCATACTGTTCATGGGGTTCTCAAGGCAAGAATACTGAAGTGGTTTGCCATTCCTTCCTCCAGCAGACCACATTCTGTCAGACCTCTCCACCATGACCCGTCCATCTTGGGTTGTCCTGCGGGCATGGTTTAGTTTCATTGAGTTAGACAAGAGTGTGGTCCTAGTGTGATTAGATTGACTAGTTTTCTTTGAGTATGGTTTCAGTGTGTCTGCCCTCTGATGCCCTCTTGCAACACCTACCATCTTACTTGGGTTTCTCTTACCTTGGGCGTGGGATATCTCTTCACGGCTGTTCCAGCAAAGTGCAGCCGCTGCTCCTTACCTTGGATGAGGGGTGTCTCCACACCACTGCCCTTCCTGACCTTCAGGTGGGATAGCTCTTCTAGGCCTTCCTGCGCCTGTGCAGCCACAGCTCCTTGGACGTTGGGTTGTTCCTCCCAGCAGCCGCCCCTGGCCTCGCGCCGTCTCTGGTCTCAGGCTTAGGGTGATTCCTCCTGGCCGCCGCCCCTGGGCTAGGACGCGGAGTGGCTCCTCCCGGTCGTGGCCCCTGACCTCGGACACGGGATGGCTCCTCTCGGCTGCCCTGCCTGTGCTTAAGAGATGGGTGGATGGCATCACTGATTTGATGGGCGTGAGTGGTGATGGTCAGGGAGGCCTGGCGTGCTCCAACTCATGGGGTCGCAAAGAGTCGGACGCAACTGAGCAACTGAACTGAACTGAGAATAGGTAAGTGAACCACACTGTTCACACAAAGGGAAGGAAACTTTGCAGGAAAAGAAGCTCTAGATATCAGTATACGCATCCAAAAGACTCAAGGAAACCCGAGAACTGAGACTTGGTCTGGAGCCAGACTGCCTGGTCTTGATTTTAGTTGTTATCAACTCTGTAGTCTTAGACAGTTATCTGACCTCACTGTGCCTCAGCTTGTGCATCTGTAAAATGGGAATAATAATAGGGTCTACTTTGTAGTGGCCAGAAGAATTAAAAGAGTTAATATGTGTGAGCATATAGTAGGTGCTAGATAGTAAGTGACTATTTCTGACTGGACCACACAGACCAGGAATTATTTTCTGATTCCTAGGAGAAAAAGTTATCTTTGATTATTTTACTTACATAAAACTAGTACATATTCATCCTAAACAATACTGAAAATACAGATAGATCAATATAAGAAGGAAAATCCTACTTATAATCGCTCCCTGTGCCAGATAAACATTGTTAATGTGTTAACTTGCATTCCCTGGGGGTACCTCTCCCATAAACATGCTTTTTGGTACCTAGGATTCCATTAACACATTCTGTGGTGGTATGTTACCTTGGTGGCCCAGAGTGCAGCGTGCATCCTGTATTTATACACTGTGCAGTTTCCTCCCCTGGCCTCTGGGCTGGTCCTGTGACTTGCTTTAACCGATAGGATGCAGCCTGATGAGGCTGTGACAACTCCAGGCCACAGCCTGAAGAAAGCTGGGCATCTTCGCCGGTGGCTTCCTTGGGAGCTCTGAGCCACCACACAGGAAGTATATGTTGCTGAGAAACCACTTTGGGAAGGAAGAGGTCCTGAGACTTCATGGAGAGAGAGGCCCAGTCTGTCCAGCCTCCCAGCTGAGCCCAGCTCCCACCTGCTTTGCCCTGCCCTGTGAATGCACCCATGCAAAAGTCTACTAGCAAGCCCCCAGAAGAACCACCCAGCTGAGCCCAGTCTGGATTGCAGAACTGCAAAAATGCTATAAAGTGCAATAAAAAGGGTTATTACTTTAATCTGTTACTTTTTTGGCACGGTTAATTATATGGTGATAAATAACTGGTAATTGTTCCATTTTATAACTTGTGTTTCAAAGCTTAAAATTAGATCATATTTCTATGTAATTATGCTGTGATTAAGAGTAAGTTCTGGGTCAGATTTCCTGAGTTTTAATTCCAGTTTCACACATCAACTCTGACTTTGGGCAAATTCCTTTACCTCATCTATAAAATGGGTTTGATAAGAACCTTGTAGACTTTTGGGAAATTTTAATGAGCTGATACATGCAAAGCACATTGCCTGGATTATAGTTAAATAGATTTGTATCTCACCAAATCATTTCTTAATGGCTATGATATGTCATTGCATGGGCATGACATAATTCAGCCAGTCTCCTGCTCTTGGGCATTTATGCTGTTTCAAATGCTTTTCCTACATAGAATATGCAGAGCAAAAATTCTAATTTCCGTTTTTCAAAGGCAGAAACAGAGTGAGGCTGAGAAAGTCCAGGCACCTTGCTGAGGTCACACAGCAGAGCTGAAATAAGCAACCCCACATTCTCATTCCTAGGGCAGTGCTTGCTCCTATATCCAGCTTGAGCATTTAGCACTCCACCTGCATGCAGGTTTTGTCCACTGCCTCTGGCAGTGCATTGTAACACTGTTTCCCTGGAGACTAGAGTCATCATAGGCAAGAAAAGATTTGTGACATGCTGAGTTTTGGAGAAAGTGAACATTCTAAACTTCTCAACTTGGCTTCAGGCTGGCAAGAGCATCTCCTGGTAAGGAAGGACTGAAGCCAATGATGAGAGCTGGTGTTTGTATCATGAAATGAACTTGACTGTTGGCTTTCAACAGTCCTGTGTGTAACTTTTAGTTCTGTCTGTTCCCAAGTGTGTGATCAAAGGGAAGTCACTTGACTCTCTGAGCCTCTATTTCCTCATCTGAAAATAGTAGCACCTGTCCCGCCTCTCATCTCCACCTCATAGTCTCCCTCCATTGTTGTGACGATTAAAGGAGATAACCGATGTAAAGTGCATGACCTTAGTGCTCAAGACTGGGTAATTATCACTGGATTCTTGATATTAGTTACGGAATCTCCAAAGAGGGCTAGAAGAGCTTTTCTTCTTTCTGGCCAAGAGATTATAGCCCTGGGAATGGAAAAACATTTGAATCTGAAATCCGAAACCTCTCTTGGTATTCTCTGAGATGTCAGGAAAGAGGAAAATAAAAAGTAAAAATTATTTATACAAATGGAAAGGCTTAGGAAGGTAGTTCATGTCAAGTTATCAGTGGGCGAAATTCTAACTTCTCACACAGCTATCCACCTATCATAAATTTCCTCTCCCTGACATCTGCTTAACTTTTGTATATGGCACCCAATTCCATAATAATCTCCAAATAAGCAGGAGTGGTGAGAAGGAAGCCGGAAGCCATATCCATGGTGGTTGCCACAGTGGCCCCAGAAGTGTTCCTAGTCCATGGCTCTTGTCCATTCTTTCCTGTCAACCCCTTCATCTCCTTCAGAGAATGTCATTGTATCAATCAGTGTCCAGCCACTGCCAGGAGTAATTTCATCTTCATAGGAGTTGGACAGCCTTAAAGGTGGTGGAGTATCCTAGTTCCTTTCTTTCTAAAATGAATTTAGGTTGATAGATGGTCATTTCGGTAACATTTCATTCTGTTTCTTTTTTTTTTCTGAATCTTTCCTGACAGTTTTTCATTGGCATGGGGCTTAATCATTAAATTCAGGTGCCAATAAAAGGCAGTTTTAGCAAAGGCTTTTGTGCTTTACTGAGAATATCATCATTTATTTTTTTCTTCTTTCCTTCCTTCCTCTTGCCCTCTCTGACTCCCTCTTTCTTTGCTTTCCTGCTCTTTTCTTTCCTCAAACATACATTGGACATTCTCCTTGTGCCAAATCATATGTTGAAAGTCGGGGGGGGGGGTGTAGATTTATATGTTAAGAGACAGTCTCTGCCCTTCAGTTGCTCACAGTTTTGAAGGGGCGGGGGAAGCAATTAAAAAAACAAATATTCATCATTATTGCCACACAATGCTGTGTAATCCACCACTGGCTTGCAATAAGGAGTATTTGTTCTCATGTTTGCAACATGGCTAGAGCTGGGCTCAGATGGTCATCTTTGCTTTAGGTGCCAGTCAGCTGCCTTTTGCTCCAGTCTGAGGGCTTGGTTCCAAGTCTGCTCTCCATATTCATTTTGAAGCCAGTTGGAAGGGTCAGCAATTATCCAGAGCAGTCTCTTCCCCTAGCGGACCATAGGCGCACAAGAGTGCAAGTCTAACCAGGCAAGCACAAGTAAGCCTCTGCTTGCCTCACATCTACTATTATCCTATTGGCCAAGCCAGCATCAGTGGGGCAGGGATCTGTTTCCCTCACATATGTTGGAAGGCAAAGAGAGTGAATATTTGCTTTAAGACGATTTCAAAGTTTGGCAGGAGGAATAAGCAGATAGATGTAGCAAAGGGCACTGTCGGGGGCATGAAGACAGAGCACCTAAACCAGTGCAACCAAAGAAGACATCCTGGAGGAGGTGAATCTTTAGCTGAACACTTAGAGTTTCAGGAAGTGAACTGGTGGAAGATATAGGATAGTGTTGTCTGTTCAAGGCAGACCGAGTTGCCCCTTTAAACGTTTCAGAGTTAGCAATCCCAGGATCCTTTTGGTAGCTAGTGTTTTGAAGCCCTGTAAGGGTTTGGCAAGATGTGCTCTTGGAAACGGGGATGAAGGTAAATTCATCCTAAAGAGGACAGATGTTGAAGAAATCTGATAGCCAGAGCTGAGGGCAAGGTGCTTGGCAAGGAGAGGACTAGTCATAACTGCATCTTTGAAGTTTACATGGAAGCTTTTGTGAAGATAAACAGAAGGGTAAGAACCTGGAACTGAGGATACCAGACAGGGGCCCACTTTGATCTACAGGTGAGCAACGACCTCCCTTCCCACTTTGGACGGGAGAGGGGGAAGGGCAGAGATATTTAAGAGATAGAATGCCCAGGACACAAAGGATGGGAGAGAAGGGGGAGCTGAGAAAGACTTCGAGGCCATCTATTACTAACATGGTTACTCTAACCAATGGTGTCCTTGACTGGCCTACAAAGGGACGTGGACATTCAGAAAGGAAAATGATGATTATCAAAAGACGGCATAGGTGACTCACCCCATTTCCTTTTGTAGGAGAGTCATTGGGTGTGGGGGGAAAGACTAAAGTCTTGCAGGCTGACTCACAAGGGTCTGAATCTCATTTCTACACCTACTGATTCTGTGACAAGTTCTTTAACATTATTCAGCAGACTTTCACTTCACCACTCTGGAATTCAGCTTCCTACTTGTAAAATGGACAAAATCTGCTTAATGTGATCAATGTGAAATTAAACAGAACCGTGGATGTAAAAAGTCCTAGCTCAGGCCTGAAAATAATCAGCTCTCCACAGACAAGGCAAGTGGCTGACATAAATTAACTCATTTTATTTTTTTTTCCAAAGCCACTCTATGAGGTGGGAATTATGGTCAGTACCCTGGCTTTTCAGAGTAGAAAATGAAGTGCAGGGAAGCTGTATTACTTGCCCAGGATCAGAGACCCCATTACTGGGAGATCCAGGATTTGGACCCGGAGAATTTGTCCAGAGAAGGCGCATCTATTCATCACACTCCATGGCCACCCTAGGGCTTTCCACTTGCTCTTTTTCTTGGCAGATGAGTGAGTGCAGTTAGTACAGGCAGTATGTTAGGCCTAGCTTTGCGTCAGAGTCAAAGTAGTTACTACTCTTAATACTCTGTGCCCTCTCTCCTCCTCTATGGTGTATCTTCATCTCCTTCTCCCTTGATCCTCTTATAAAGCCCCAGGACCTAGCGGATGACAGCACTTAGCCAAAGTTTAACAGAGTAGGGTGGCACCAGTCAGGATCTGGTGAATGAATGAGTGACATGAGAAAGCCAAGGCCCTGAAAGGTTTAGAAATTTGTGCTAATGTGTTAAGTCTCTTCTGTCGTGTCCAACTCTCTGCGACCTCATGGACCATAGCTTGCCAGGCTCCAAACTTGGCCTGAATCAAAAGTGTTGGAGGTGGGATTCGACCCCAGGTCTGCCCAGCTCAAAGCCTTGGACGAGTCTCGGTGCAGTCACCTTGNCTCCTCTAGGGGCTTTGTAATAAAATGATACAAATGAACTTATTTACAGAACAGACTCACAAAGATTTAGGAAAAAGTGTTATGGTTACCAAGGGGGAAGAGTGGGGAGAGCAACAAATTGGGAGTCTGGGATTGACTTATACACACTACTATTATCTAATATGGGCTTCCCAGGTGACATAGTGTTAAAGAACTTGCCTGCCTATACAGCAGATGCGAGAGATACGGTTTTGGTCCTTGGGTGGGGAAGATCCCCTAGAGTAGGAAATGGCAACTCACTCCAGTATTCTTGCCTGAGGAACCCCATGGACAGAGGAGCCTGGTGGGCTACAGTCCATGGGGTCACAGAGAGTCAGACATCACTGAGTGAGCATGAATCATCACCTTTATTTAAAATAGATAACCAACAAGGACCTACTGTATAGCACAGGAATCTCTACTTGCTATTCTGTAAAAGTCTAAGTGGTAAAAGAATTTGAAAAATAATATATCTATATCTATACATAAATCAATTTTCAGTACACCTGAAACTAATACAACGTTGTAAATCAACTATGCTTCAATATAAAATAAAAAAAAATTGAAAAAGAATAATTGGCAGTAGAAGACTGACTAAATGCTATGTAAAAGTTAGATATTTTCTCTCTGAATATCTCATTTATCCCCAATTTCTAAACTCCCCCTCTGTAGGGTGGTTGCAAGAGAAGCTCTCTCATTTCCCTTATCCAGATTCTGAAACCAGTCACGTAGGCTCCTGTTAACCAGCCTCCTTGGGAAATCCTTCTGGTGACATAACTTCTTCCCAAAGAGAAGCAAAGCCTCCAGGAAGCTGAGCAGCAATACTGTGCAGGTCCCCACAGATCAATGAGTCTCCCTCTGTGCAGCTTTATTTGATTCTGTTGAGTTAGTTGATTCATTCCACAACTATTTGTTAACCATCACTATGTGTTAGTTCATGTTCTAGGTGCTGTGGTACAGCAAACGTCTTATTTTCATGGAACTGGCATTCTGGTACATAAAGATAGATTACAGAGGGCAGACGAACAGAGCAGCAAATAAATATCCATCAGGAATTCCAGTCACTGAGGGGTGCTCTGTAGAGAAGTAAACTAGAGGAACATGCTGGGAGTGGTTGGTTGGCTCTTTTGGAAAGGGTGGCCAAAGAAAGCATACCCGAGGAGGCGACATTTAGACTGAGATTGGAATGACAGCCTTGGACAGCAAGGAGATCAAATTGGTCAGTCTTAAAGGAAATCAACCCTGAGTATTCACTGGAAGCACTGATGCTGAAACTGAAGCTCTACTACCTTGGTTCCCTGATTCGAAGAGTCGACTCATTAGAAAAGACCCCGATGCTGGGAAAGATTGAGGACAAGAGGAGAAGGGGACAACAGAGGACGAGATGGTTGGATGGCCTCACCAACTCAATGGACATGAATCTGAGCAAACTCTGGGAGATAGTGAAGGACAGGGGTGCCTGGTGTGCTTTAGTCCATGGGGTTTCAAGGAGTCATACATCACCTAGCAACTGTACAACACAACAACAGAAAGGATTCAGCCATGAAAAGATACAGAGGGATGGGATTGCATGTGGAGTAAGCAGCTAGAGCAAAGGGACCAGCATGAGAGATACTGCCCTGGTATCTCCCAAACAGGTGACCTCATGGACTTATTCTACTGATATTGATAGACATCAGCCAAACAAACAAATAAGTAAGGTAATGCTGAGTTGTGATACAGCTTACGAAGCAAATAGATGAAATCACGTAGAAGGCACTCTAGGTAGAGTCCCTGGTAAAGATCTCTTGGAGATGAGAATTTGAGCTCTAGGCGGGGACTCTGGATACCAGGTCCAGAAAATTAAGACTAATTCTGAAACTGTTCACTTCAGATTGGGAGTTGAACTCACGTGCCAGAACTTGAATCCAGCCCAAACCCTGTATGGGATTCCAATCCATGGTCGTTTAATTAGAATCATTCACCTGGTATCCAGACCTACTTAGGCCCAGGTTTCTTGTGTTTCAGTGCAGAAGGAATTCAGCAAGAGGCAAAATGATAGGCAAGAGTCTGTTATTGTTGTTCAGTTGCTAAGTTGTATCCGATTTTACTCCTACTCTGAGACAGTCATAAAAATGTTCCTTTCGATTCATACCTCTAGTATTATTTTTTCCTTGACTGTGAGGTCCTATAANGCAGAAGGAATTCAGTAAGAGGCAAAATGATAGGCAAGAGTCTGTTATTGTTGTTCAGTTGCTAAGTTGTATCCGATTTTACTCCTTCTCTGAGACAGTCATAAAAATGTTCCTTTCGATTCATACCTCTAGTATTATTTTTTCCTTGACTGTGAGGTCCTATAAACCTCCCCTGCTAAAAGGTTACGAAAACAACCCCTCTCTGCATAAAATCCTGAGAATGAAATTCCCCTTGGATTCAGCTAGGGGAGTTAGTGTTCCTGTGGCACAAAGGAGAGGGAATTACTGTTGGAATCATTTGGTCTTAAGTTTTGTTTAAGAGTTATGTGAATAGATGACCCCTTTGCAGCTCATGTCCTCATACGTAAAAGAGCAGTGGGGCCCACCTCATAGGGTTGCATGGGAGTTTGGGTTAATTAGGCAACAAATCTGGAATGTGCAACATGTGGGATCTGATGAGCCCCATTTCTTCCTTTCTTCAGTGTTTCCCTTCAGGGGACACTAACACCTCCGATCTTAAAACTACCCTGGTTTGAGCCAGACGGGCCTCAGGCTACTAGTCAGTAACATCTGAAACTAGTCTTAATTCTCTCTAGACCCAAATTCTTACTTCCTCACAGAGGTCTTTGCTTATGACATAGTCTTCCTTTAAGGAGCTGGTTCCTGAGCCCTGAACTCTCATCACTGTCTGGAATCCTGCAGCAGCTACAGTGACTAAGTAGAACAGCCTGGTGTCCTCTTGAGTGCTTACATCTGGGACTGGTCTGATTCCTGTTCCTCGACAGAGGAAAGCTATGGCAGAAAGTGCACTCGAGTTTGGACGCTGCATATCTGCTTGGATACGGCCGGTCCTAGGCACAGACGCATGTCTTCTTTTTCCTTTCTTCTTCAACATATGTGAAAGTGAAAGTGTTAGGCACTTAGTCGTGTCCCACTCTTTGAGACCCCACAAGTCTCCTCTGTCCACGGAATTCTCTGGGCAAGAATACTGGAGTGGGTAGCCATTCCCATCTCCAGGGGGTCTTTCTGACCCAGAGATCGCACCCAGGTCTCCCGCATTGCAGGCAGATTCTTTACCATCTGAGCCACCAGGGAAGCCCATCCCTACCGTCATCACTATAAACACAGCCATCACCTTCAGCAATATCATCCCAACCATCACCATCATCTTTGTTATCTGTAGCGCACAGAGGCTAAGAACTTTTTCCTTCTTTACATCCAAATCTTGCTCCACCCCCAGGTCTACAAACTTGGGTTTAGCACTCAGCCTATTGGAGCCTTATTTCCTAATCTACAAAGTAATGATGATCATAAGAAACTATCACGTTGAGGATCCAGTGCGAAATGAATGCCAGGGATTTCTCTGGTGGTCCAGGGGTTAAGAATCTGTCTTCCAATGCAGGAGACACAAGTTTGATTTCTTGTTGGGGAATTAAGATGCCACGTGCTGCAGGACAACTAAGTCCGTACCCTGCAACTGCTGAACCCAGAAGCCCCTGCATGGGGAAGAAGAGCCAATAGGCTGCAACTAAGACCTAACACAGACAAAAATAAATGAAGAGCCAATAGGCTGCAACTAAGACCTAACACAGAGCCAATAGGCTGCAACTAAGACCTAACACAGAGCCAATAGGCTGCAACTAAGACCTAACACAGAGCCAATAGGCTGCAACTAAGACCTAACACAGACAAAAATAAATGAATCTAGTATTTTTTAAAAAGTAATAATTTTTAAAAATGCATGCTGATGAGCACAACATATATAGCACTAGAACACCTATGGTGCTGCTGCTGCTAAGTCGCTTCAGTCGTGTCCGACTCTGTGCGACCCCAGAGACGGCAGCCCACCAGGCTCCCCCGTCCCTGGGATTCTCCAGGCAAGAACACTGGAGTGGGCTGCCATTTCCTTCTCCAATGCATAAGAGTGAAAAGTGAAAGTGAAAGTCGCTCAGTTGTGCCCAACCCTTAGCGACCCCATGGACTGCAGCCCATCAGGCTCCTCCGACCATGGGAGTTTCCAGGCAAGAGTACTGGAGTGGGGTGCCCCTGCCTTCTCCGATAACACCTATGAAGTGTTATTATTAATATTACTGCCACCAATATCAGCTTACTACCATTTATTATACATGAGCTTTTACTAGAAATCAGGGGTTGAACTTTGCTGAGCTATTTCCATGGATTAATTCATCCATGTCGAGAGAATGCCTGCTATGTGTTAGCTAGGTATTATTCTAGATTCCAGAAGTTCATTAGTGAACGCAATGGGCATAGACTCCGCTCTCATGGGGGTTACATCCAGTGAGAGAAACAGACAATAAGCAACCTCACACCAACACTTTTATCTAGAAAAAAAAGATGCCCATTTTACATATTGGTACCTCGGAGTGGTTGGAAACATTGGAGTTCAGGTGCCCAGGCCTTCTCCTCACCGCTTCCGGCATCTTTCCTCGTTCTGCCAAATCATGAGGCCAGTGCCCCCAGCATCCTTCACATCACGGGTGCTCAGTTGCTATGGCATGTCTGACTCCTCGTGACCCCATGGACTGTAACCCACAAGGCTCCTCTGTCCATGGGATTTCCCAGGCAGGAATACTGGAGTGGACTGCCATTTCCTCCTCCACCAGATCTTCCCCATTCAGGGATCAAACCTGCATCTTCTGCATCGGCAGGTGGATTCTTTACCACTGAGTCACCAGGGAAGCCCTCATCCTCACATCAGGCTTGGCCCAAAATACCTTCCTGTATCTGCCCATAGAGATTTCCTTCTGCCCTACTTCTTCTGTCCCCCAGGGTGCCCTACTGGCCCTGGAAATCCCTCTAGGCTGCTTTGGAATGGAGGAATAGCTGCATCTCTAACGAGCATCTTGCTTTCCTCTGACCATGAAAATATACAATGCTGGATTATCTGTCTCAGCGGGAACAGCGTGTCTCCTCGGTGAAGGACAATTTTCAGCTAAGTGCATCTTATTTAAGGCTCTAAGAATGGCAGTTAAGCAAATGCGGGAGGAGAAATGTATATGAAAACTCCCTATTGAGAGCCCCTCGGCTAAATGTATCAACTGCTGAGGGACGGTTTCCAGGTAATGGAATACAATCGCTGCTCTCTGGTCACGGCGGGATCCCGGGTGGGGGCCAAAGGCTTCAGGGTTTGATTTGCTCTCATTGATTTTCTTTATAGATCAGTTTGATACTAGACGTTATAAGGTTAATTTTGGATGATTAACTCCTCCATATTGGGATATTTGATTTAGTTCTCCTTTCAAACACTTTCTCCCCATTGATTTTCAATATCGTACCTACTAGGAGGGAGGTAGGCAGGCTTCAGCAAAGATCTGGCAAGCAGAGGTTCCCCAAGGCTCCCCAGACTCCCATCTAAATATCCTTCCTGGGCAGGGGGAATAATGTGTAGGCAACTGGGGGAAGCCCCTGCCTTGTGCCAGCCTGGGGAGGCTGGCAGTGGCTACTTACCCCAGATATACCTGCACAGGTCCAGGCAGATGTGAACGAGAGCAAGGACTGCAGAGTGTGTTATGCCTGGGCTTAAAGTCTCACCTTGGGCTTCTCTGGTGGCTCAGACGGACAGTTAAGACTCTGCTTGAAATGCAGGAGACCTGGGTTTGATCCCTGGGTTGGGAAGATCCCCGGAGAAGGGAGTGGCAACCTGCTCCAGTATTCTTGCCTGGAGAATTCCATGGATAGAGGAGCCTGGTGGGCTAGAGTCCTCGGGGTCGAAAAGAATCAGACACAATTGCATGGCTAACACTTTCACACTTTCAGAGTCCCACCTTGCCATTTATCTGGTGATTGACCGTGATAGTCTTGACCAAGTTTCCAGAAGCTCACAAAGGTCCAGCCCATTGCCCCTGCCACTGGTTTGTTCCCTGGCATGGTCAACAGAAGTCAATTAGTACCTGAGCCTTTATTTCAAGCTGGGGAAATCATCTCATTCCTCCCTCTTCTCCGTGTTTCCTGCCCTTAAACAATGGAACATGTCACTTCTTTCTTAATCATTCAGCATATTCAATCAGCAAAAAAAAAAAAAAAAAGTGTTGAGCTTTATGGAGTCCTTTGTCTGTCACCCACCCTCCAGCAGGCCAGTCCCGGCAGAGAAGGGGAGAACAGCAAGAGAACGGACAACTGCAAATCAACATGGTGTCAGAGAAATCTGAGTTCAAATCTGAGCTTCCCTGTGCTTGCGTGCTAAGTCCTTTAGTCGTGTCCAGCTCTTTGAGATGCTATGAACCATCAGCCACCAGGCTCCTCTGTCCATGGGAGTTCTCCAGGCAAGAATACTGGCGTGGGTTGCCATGGCCTCCTCCAGAAAATCTTCCCAACCCCAGGATCCAAATCGCGTCTCTTATGTCTCCTGCATTGGCAGGCAGGTTCTTTACCATGAGTGCCACCTGGGAAGCCCCTGAACTTCCCTATCCACTCACAGATTAACCTGCATATCTCTCAGTTTCCTCATACAACAGTGGAGTAGTACAGGAAAGCATGGAGATAACATTTACTTTGCAGGCTAGTGGAGAGAATATGCATGCAAAACCACTCACCCTAGGAACAGGCACACGGAAGACCTCAATAATAATACTGTTTAAAGTTCATAACTGTAATAATTATATTATGTAATAACATTTTGGGGAAGCCCTGGTGGCTCAGTGGGTAAAGAATTTACCTGCAATGCAGGAGCTTCAGGAGACATGGATTTGATCCACGGGCAGGGAAGATCCCCTAGAGGAGGAAATGGCAACCCATTCCAGTATTCTTGCCTGGGAAATCCCAAGGACAGGGGAGCCTGGTGGGTTACAGTCCAAAGTGTCACAAAGAGTCAGACACAAGCGCACAAGCACAATGACAATATTATATCTAATAACTGCAATAACAATAGCAATAATAATAAATTGTTATGAAGATGATGGTGATGATAGTGGTGAAGACGGATGGAATCATACAGAGAGCTTTGTAAATAACACACGCGTGCGTGCCTGCGTAGTTGCTCAGTTGTGTCCGACTCTTTTGGGATCCCTTGGACTGTAGCCCGCCAGGCTCCTCTGTCCATGGGATTTTTTAGGCAAGAATATTGGAGTGGGTTGCCATTTCCACTTCCAGGGGATCTTCCCATCCCAAGGACTGACCATGGATCTCCTGTGTCTCCTGCATCGCAGGGGAATTTTTTACCCGCTGAGCCATTGGAGAAGTCCCAAATAGCATGTAAAAAGTGTATATACCTGGTTTGGGAGTAGGAGAAAGCTGCTTGGTGCAAATGTCCCAGGAGAAATACTTCTTTAAATGACTTGAAAAATAACCGAAGAACAGCAAAGGGATTGAGGAAAAAAGCTGGGTCAGGAGTCAAAGGAATTTCCTAAGCAGGGAGAAGACCTGCAAAGGCTTATAAAGGCTAGAGAGAACACATGTCAGGCAACCCATTAACCAACAGGATCCTCTGGATACCCTGCATAATTAAAACACCCTCCCAACATTTGACTCAAAGTCTGACTCTTGCTCCTCGTGCTGCCAAGTTCCCATTTGCAGCCCCTCATATCACTCAGAACATATCAGACCTCCTTTTTAGAACCATCTTTCTGCCATCTACCATCATCAACTCAGAACTGGTTCCCTCTAAGTCCTTTCTCTCCAGGCCAAAGTGTCCAATTCCTCCAAGCATTCATTTTAGCTCATTATAGCTCTTTTTTAAAAGATCTATTTAATTTTTTTGACCGTGCTGGGTCTCCGTTGAGGCACAGGCTTTTCTCTAGTTGTGGAGAGCAGCAGCTACTCTTTGTGGTGGTGTGTGGGCCTCTCGTTGCAGTAGCTTCTCTTGTTGCCAAGGCTAGGCTCTAGGCATGCAGACTCAGTAGTTGTGGCCCGTGCACTCAGTTGCTCCAGGGCATGTGGGATCTTCCTGGACCAGTAATCAAACCAGTGTCCCTTGCATTGCAGCATGGATTCTTAACCACTGAACCACCAGGAAAGCCCTCCTTCTAGCTTTGAGTGATCTCACCCACCTGATTGTCCCACTGAATCTTGGCTTTTGATCTTAATTTCCTGCATATTTGTTGGGTGGGTGGGGGAGGGAACAATTAGTGAGTCACTTTCTCCCCATGGTAACACTGGGGCAGACATGGAAGTCTTTGAAGGCAGTGCCTCCAAGGTGTACAACTCCAGGGTCATATTCATCTCATACGGGGAAGTAAGGAGAGGCCACCCTGCTTAAAGGCTTCAAAAAGATCAAGTTTGACTTGTGAGTCTGTTAAGACTGTGTTTCCAAGCCCATGAAAACTTGTCCCTCACTGCTCCCCCACTTCCAAACCATGTGGCCAGTGCCCATCCAGTCTTCTCATATTAACAGCTATTTGTGCTGAACAAGGGGTGTTTGCTTGGTCCCATCCAGTGCTTGTGAGATTGAGGTCATGTGGCTCCTAATCAGAGTTCAAACACCAGCTGGGAACTGTGAAGGATTTCTTCCCAGAGCATCATCTGGGAGGAGGCCCAGAGCGTAGGGCAGACAGCAATAAATTGCCCACCCACGCAGGTGATGGTGTAGAAAGGACAGTGTGCTGGAGACCCAGGGAGGGAAGGCAGAGGTCCCGGCTAGACACACAGGAGGGGAGTTTATAGCCAGCAAATGTCATACTGCACAAGGTCACGGTTCTCAGTACTGACCGACTCAGCCTCAGGCATTCCTTGGTGTAATACCACCCTTTGAACGTACACAGATTTTTATTTGTTGTTTAGTAAAGACTCTGATGCTGGGAGGGATTGGGGGCACGAGGAGAAGGGGACGACAGAGGATGAGAGGGCTGCATGGCCTCACCGACTCAATGGACGTGAGTTCGAGTGAACTCCGGGAGTTGGTGATGGACAGGGAGGCCTGGTGTGCTGTGATTTGTGGGGTCGCAAAGAGTCGGACTGAGCGACTGAACTGAACTGAACTGATGTTTAGAAAAGCAGGTAAGTGAAGCACAAAAATAATTCNCTTGAGAGTCCCTTGGACTGCAAGGATATCTAACCAGTCCATTCTGAAGGTGATCAGCCCTGGGATTTCTTTGGAAGGAATGATGCTAAAGCTGAAACTTCAGTACTTTGGCCACCTCATGCGAAGGGTTGACTCATTGGAAAAGACCCTGATGCTGGAAGGGATTGGGGACAGAGGATGAGACGACTGGATGGCATTGATGACTCGATGTGCGTGAGTCTGAGTGAACTCTGGGAGTTGGTGATGGACAGGGAGGCCTGGTTGCTGCAATTCATGGGGTCGCAAAGAGTTGGACACGACTGAGTGACTGAACTGAACTGAACTGAGACAGTGGCCTGCCAGGCTTCTCTGTCAAGGGGGTTCTCAGTAAGAATACTGTAGCATATTTGCCAATACTGATTGCCATGCCCTTCTAGAGCACTATATTTCCTGCTGCCCTATCCAGCAACCTTCCTGAGCACCTGGTGCTGACAGAACCCCTGCAACTCAAACAGCTGCACCATCTCCACAACTGGCCCTCACAGGGGCAAACCCAAGTCCTCCAGGGAAGCCTCAGGAGCAAACCCCAGTGGATGACCCACTTGCAGAGGTGGAAATAAATCCACAATTGAAATCCAGGGGCAGTGTGGCTAAGGAAGAAGACCCCAAACCTTCCCACCAGCTGTACAAGCTGCAGATTAAATGCACAGGATCAAGAAGGAGGGCTCTGTGTCTATGTAATATATAAAAGGACATTGAGACTTCCCACAAAAAGAACACACAGAAGTAGGACCAAGTTGAAATCTGAGCTGCCCCCATAGCAGGTCCAGAGATCACCACAGTGTTGGAGGGCATCCTGGGGAGGTTAGGTAGACTGTGACTCCCAGTAAGGGAAAGGGTTCTAACAGCAGTGACTCCAGAAAAGCATTTATTATTCTTATGTTTTGACTTGTTCTGGTCATTCTTTTGGATTTTTTTTTCTTTCTTTTTTTCTCCGCCTGTGTTGTAGTTGTCAATTTTATTGGCACTATGAAATCTAATTAAGCTTTTGAGCTTTCTTTTTTCCTCAATCACAGTTTTTAATTGTTGTTATAAACCTTTGCCTCTACGTTGCTCTTGTGCAGTTCTGTGGAGTTTTTTCTTTTCCCTTTTCTTAATTATTTAGACCTATTATTTTTTTCTATAGTTATTACTTTGTTTGCTTTTCCTACTGTTCATTCCCCCTTACAGTTAATTTTTAATGGATATAAATATTCTTTATCTATATCTATTTAACTCTGCATATCTATTCTTTCTTTTCTTTCTTTCCATTTCTCGCAACATACTTGTTAATTTTATTTTCATTGCTTTATTTCCCCAATTGGCACCTTGCTTTAAATTTGCGTTCCAGTTTGTGCTTTAGTTCGTTTTGTTCTTAACTGTTAGATATAATTTTTGGTTTCCTTCATTTCCTGGGTCAGTTTATTATATTTTATTTTTGTTGAATTGTTTTGATTTTGTGTACAGGTATATATGTGTATGTGTATATTCAGTCACACTTTTTATTGTTTTTTTCTTTTTTCTTTTCTCATTTTTATAATTTTAATTTTTAATTTCTTTAAACCTATTATATTTTTTCTACATATATTCCTTTGTTTGCCTTTCCTATTGTTCTTTTCCCTTGCAGTTAAAGTATATAAATCTTCCTTATCTACCTCTATTTAACTTTGCCTCTATGTTTTTCTTTCCTTTCTTCTCAATGTATTTGTTAGTTTTGTTTTCATTGCTTTATTCCCCAGTTAGCACACTGATTTAGTTTTGTTTTCCAGTTTGTGCTTTAGTTAATTTTGTTCTTAACTGGTACATATAAATTTTTATTTCCTTTGTTCACTGGGTCAGTCTATGGTACTTTATTTTTGTTGGACTCTTTTGACTTTGGTTATGGGTGTATATGTATATGTGTTTATTCCAATATTTTAATTATTATTTGCCTGATTTTGTGACTGTCATTTGGCTGGGGTTCATCTTTGGTTTCTAATTTATGGGTATTTGTTTTAATCTCACTTAATGCTATAACAAACCACTTGTGGAATCTTCATTCCTGACCAGAGATCAGGCTCTGAGTCTTTGGAGTGGGAGCACTGACTCCAAGACCCTAGACTACCAGAGAACTAACACTAGGAATTATCAAATAGTGAGAACTCACACAAGGAAACCACCTGAATACAAGACACCACCCAACAACCAGCAGCAACCTGTGCAGGAAGCCTCATGTCAACAACAAACAAAACAAAATACAAACCCAATCATCAGCAGATAGGATTAACACCTCACCCAACCTTACCCATCAGAGGAAGAGCAAACAAACGAGCAAACAACAACAACAACAACAACAAAAAAAACTCAGCACAAATCTCAGCCTATATGAAGCTTACGCAAACCACCAGACCAACCTTAGGAGGGCAGAAACCAAAAGGAAGAAAGAATTCAACCATGAAGTCTCAGAAAAGGAGAACTCAAACACAATAAGTTTAAAAAAAATTAATGAAAAGGCAGTGAAATATTACACAAATGAAGGAACAAACTAGAAACACAGAAGTCCAAATAAATGAAGAGGAAATAGGCAAACTACCTGAAAAAGAATTCAGAATAATGATAGTAAAGATGATCAAAAACCTTGAAAACAAATGGAGAAAATGCAAGGATCAATTAACAAAGACCTACAAGAATTAAAGAATAAACATAGAGAAAAACAACACAATTACTGAAATTAAAAATACTCTAGGAGGAGTCAACAGCAGAATATCTGAAGCAGAAGAAAGAATCAGTGAGCTGGAAGATAAAAGGGTAGAAATAACTTCTGAAGAGCAGAATAAAGTCAAAAGAATGCAAAGAACTGCGGATAGCCTCAGAGACCTCTGGGACAGTATCAAATGCACCCATATTCAAATTATAGGGGTCCCAGAAGAAGAGAAAAAGAAAGGGTATTAGAAAATTTTTGAAGAGATTCTAGTTGAAAATTTCCCCAACACGGAAAAGGAAATAATCAAGTTCAAGAGACACAAAGAGTCCCATACAAGATAAACCCAAGGAAAAACACGCCAAGACACATACTATTCAAACTAACAAAGACTTAACATGAAGAAAGAATATTAAAAGCAGCAAGGGAAAAGCAACAAGTAACATGCAGTGGAAACCCCATATGCTGAACAGCTAATCTTTCAGGAGAAACTCTACAGGCCAGAAGAGAATAGCAGGATATGTTTAAAATACTGAAAGGGAAAAATCTACAACCAAGATTACTCTACCCAGAAAGGATCTCATTCAAAATTGATAGACAAATAAAAAGCTTTTTAGACAAGCATAAGTTAAGAGAATTCAGTACCACCAAACCAGCTTTACAACAAATGTTAAAGGGACTTATATAGTCCAGAAATACAGGGAATAAAAAAGATCTACACAGTCAACCATAAACAATTTTTAAAATGTCAATAGGAGCATATATATCAAACTACTTTAAATGTAAATTGATTAAATGCTCCAATCAAAAGACACAGACTGGTTGGATAGATACAAAACAAGACCAATAAATATGTTGTCAATAAGAAACCCACTTCAGACCTCAAGGCACATATAGACTGAAAGTGAAAGGATGGAAAAATATATTCCATGCAAATGGAAAACCAAAGAAAGTTGGAGTAGCAATCCTCGTATCAGACAAAATAGACCTTAAAATGAAGATTACAAGAGATAAGGAAGGACACTACAGAATCATCAAGGGATCCATCCAAGAGAAGACATAGTAGTTGTAAATATCTATGCAGCCAAGATAGGAACACCTCAATACATAAGACAAGCACTAGCAGACGTAAAAGGAGCAACTGAGAGTAACACAATCATAGTAGAAGACTTTAACATCACACTCACACCAATGGACAGATCATCAAAACAGAAAATCAATAAGGAAACACAAATCTTAAATGATATATTAGATGAGATGGATCTCATTGGTATCTTCAAGACATGCCATCCAAATGCAGAAGAATACACCTTCTTTCCAAGTATACATGGACATTCTCCAGGATAGACCACATCTTGGATCACAAATCAAATATCAGTAAATTTAAGAAAATTAAAATTATATCAAGCATCTTCTCCAACCACAACAATGTGAGACTAGATATCAATTAGAAGAAAAAAACTGTAAGGAACACAAACACATGGAGACTAAACAACACACTTCTAAATAACCAACAAGTTACTGAAGAACTCAAAGGGAAATAAAAATTTTCTAGAAACAAATGCCAATGGAAAAAACAACAGCTCAAAACCTATGGGATGAAGCAAAAGCAGTTCTAAAAGGGAATTGTATAGCAATACAATCCTACTTCAAGAAACAAGAAAAACATCAAATAGACAACCTAAGTTTACACTTAAAACAATTGAAATAAGAACAAAAAACCCCAAAGTTATTAGAAGGAAAGAAATCATAAAGATCCAAGCAGAAATAAATGAAAATGAAATGAAAGAAACAATAGTAAAGATTAATAAAACTAAAAGCTGGTTTATTAAGAAGATAAACAAAATGGACAAACCTTCAGCCAGACTCATCAAGAAAAAAAGAGAGAAGAATCACAACAAAATACAAGTGAAAAGGAGAGGCTACAACAGACAGTGCAGAAATACAAAGGATTTTGACTATTATGAATGACTATATGGCAATAAACTGGATAATCTGGAAGAAGTAGACAGATTCTTAGAAAAGTTCAAATGCATTATTTTTAATGGCTGAGTAATACTCCATTGTGTATATGTACCAAAGCTTTCTTATCCATTTATCTGCTGATGGACATCTAGGTTGCTTCCATGTCCTGGCTATTATAAATAGTGCTGCGATGAACATTGGTGTACACGTGTCTCTTTCCGTTCTGGTTTCCTCAGTGTGTATGCCCAGCAGTGGGATTGCTGGATCATAAGGCAGTTCTATTTGCAATATTTTAAGGAATCTCCACACTGTTCTCCATAGTGGCTGTACTAATTTGCATTCCCACCAACAGTGTAAGAGGGTTCCCTTGTCTCCACACCCTCTCCAGCATTTATTGCTTGTTGACTTTTGGATCGCAGCCATTCTGACTGGTGTGAAATGGTACCTCATCGTGGTTTTGAATTGCATTGCTCTGATAATGAGTGATGCTGAGCATCTTTTCATGTGTTTGTTAGCCTTCCGTATGTCTTCTTTGGATAAATGTCTATTTAGTTCTTTGGCCCATTTTTTGATTGGGTTNCGTAAGAGGGTTCCCTTGTCTCCACACCCTCTCCAGCATTTATTGCTTGTTGACTTTTGGATTCTTACTCTAGAATTTCCTATCGGGTTTTCTGAGGCATCACAATTTAACTTCTCTCTGCCTAATCCTGTTTCATACTTCCTTCTATAGGTTCTGATTCCCAATACCCATCTTCTACCCTACCCACAGGTCTAGCCCCTGCTATTTGAGGACCCAAACTGTACCAAAATAAACTGTAACTTTATTTTTGGGGGCTCCAAAATCACTGCAGATAGTGACTGCAGCCATGAAATTAAAAGACGCTTACTCTTCAGAAGGAAACTTATGACCAACCTCAACAGCATATTTAAAAGCAGAGACATTGCTTGGCCAACAAAGATCTGTCTAGTCAAAGCTATGGTTTTTCCAGTAGTCATATGTGGATGTGAGAGTTGGACTATAATGAAAGCTGAGTACCAAAGAATTGATGCTTTTGAACTGTGGTGTTGGAGAAGACTCTTGAGAGTCGCTTGGACTGCAACGAGATCCAACCAGTCCATCCTAAAGGAAATCAGTCCTGAATATTCACTGGAAGGACTGATGCTGAAGCTGAAACTCCAATAATTTGGCCACTTGATACGAAGACCTGACTCATTTGAAAAGACCTAGATGCTGGGAAAGATTGGGGGCAGGAGGAGAAGTGGATGACAGAAGATGAGATGGTTGGATGGTATCACTGACTCAATGGACGTGAGTTTGGGTAAACTCCGGGAGTTGGTGATGGACAGGGAGGCCTGGCGTGCTGAAGCCCATGGGGTCACAAAAAGTTGGACATGGCTGAGCAACTGAACTGAACTGAAACTGTAGCAACACTCAGATAACCTGACACTACCCTTCATCCCTTGCAGCTGGATGTGACCCGCTGAGTAAGTTCTTGTCCATGGAAATGATGTATAAAGCTTCTATCATTTCTTAAAAGCTAATTGCCTGCCCTCTGCTCTTTCTCTCTGTTTAGAAGCTATGATGTAGACGTGATGGTGCTGGGCAACCTTTGACTTGCAGATCAGAGTAGAATGATGAAACAGAAGCACCATGGCCTTTGACAAATTCATGGGACAGAAGCCTCTGTCTGCACTGGGCCAACTTATCTCCAGACTGTGGCAAACAAACCAAAAAGACTTCTATTTTGTTTGATAAGCTGCACTTTGTCCCCACCCTCAAGTTACGGCCATTTAGCTTATATCATAATTAATATGACTTGGAAGAAATTCATCCCTGTTGACACATCCATTTACTCCAAAGTCTCCTTTTGTATCCAAGCAGACCCGAGACTCAATAATCCAGGACTGAGCTCTGGATGCCTAGGTAAATCTTTCATATCATGGTGCTCCTAACCTTTTCCTGTATGGACCCATTTCTACCTCATTTCTCAATCTGTCAGCAAAATGGTGATCAGCTATCTGACCCCTGGGTCACCACCACCTGGATTTTTTTTTTCTTTTATTGAAGTATAGTTGATTCACATTGATATGTTGTATTCGTTTCTGGTGAACAGCAAAATGATTCAGATATATATATATATATATATATATAATTTTATACATATAGTTTCTGGTGGGCTTCCCTGATGGCTCAGCAGGTAAAGAATTCATCTGCAATGCAGGAAACACGGGGAATGAAGGTTTGATTCCCAGGTCAGGAAGATCCCCAGAGGAGGAAATGGTAATCCTTTCCAGTACCCTTGCCTGAGAAATCCCATGGGCAGAGAAGACCAGCAGACTACAGTACACGGGGTTTCAACGAATTGGACACCATTGAGCGCACACGCACGCACGTGCCATACAGTAGTTCCTCACTGTTTAGCTATTTAATATATCATTATTTATAGTCTGCATCTGCTCATCTCAAACTCCTAATTTAGCTCTCTCCCATCCTTACCCCCTGGCAACTGTTTGTTTTCTAAGGCTGTGAATCTGTTTTTGTTTTGTAAATAAAATAATTGATACAGTGTTTTAGGTTCCACTTGTAAGGATATTATGGATATTTGTCTTTCTTTTTCTGACTCACGTNTAATTTAGCTCTCTCCCATCCTTACCCCCTGGCAACTGTTTGTTTTCTAAGGCTGTGAATCTGTTTTTGTTTTGTAAATAAAATAATTGATACAGTGTTTTAGGTTCCACTTGTAAGGATATTATGGATATTTGTCTTTCTTTTTCTGACTCACGTCGCTTAGTCCACCCATGTGGCTGCAAATTGTATAATTTCATTCTTTTTGTGGCTGAGCAGTATTCCATTGTAATGGCGACCCACTGCAGTGTTCTTGCCTGGAGAATCCCAGGGATGGTGGAGCCTGGTGGGCTGCCGTCTGTGGGGTCGCACAGAGTTGGACACGGCTGAAGCGACTTAGCAGCAGCAGCAGCAGCAGCAGCAGCAGCAGTATTCCACTGTATGTACGTGTATATACATAGATATCACATCTTTATCCATTCATCTGCCAGTGGACACTTAAGTTGCTTCCATGTCTTGACTACTATAAATAGTGCTGCTATGAACATAGGGGTGCATGAATCTTTTTGAATTAAAGTTTTCTCTGGATATATGCCCAGAAGTGGGATTGCCGGATCATATGGTTTCTCATCTCCATGCTTCACCCACACCACCGGACACCCCGTACCACCATTGCACTGTTAGGGCACGTTCACTTACACAGAGGGCATGTGTGTCCTTAGTTCTCACACAGCTGGCCTCTTTAAGACCACTTAGAGCACTGCTTCACTGAATGGAATGGTTCACTGAATTGCTCCTCCCGTCTTGATCTGGGTGACTCCAAACTCCCTAGTCCTAGCAACAACACGTCATCTCTCAGACCTATTGGCATGAAATGAACACACAGCAGAGACCTCCTCAAATGCAAATCTTAGATCACATTACTAGAATCATAATGTTTAGACTGAGGGAGGCAATAACGCCGCCCTTAAATAACCGGATTCAATTTGAAATACTTTGTCTTCAGTCCAAGTGTCCTGTTTTAATAATGCAGCAGAGAAAATGGAGGATGCAAGCAGGAGGATATCAGTTTATTCATTAATTCACTCAAGAGACATTTTACAGAGCACTCACTGTGCCAAACTTCGTGCTGGGTGATAAGGACGTGCAGATAAACATGACGCAACGAGAGGGTGGATTGACATGAGAAACCTAAATTTCTGCACAAAACGTTTGCCACCCTCTCCAGTATTCTGGCCTGGAGAATCCCACGGACAGAGTAGCTTGGTGGGCTACAGTCCATAGGGCTGCAAAGAGTCTAACACAACTGAAGTGACTTAGCATGCGCACATAAAACAGACAGTTAACAAGAACATACTGTGTAGCACAGGGAAAGTGGAAAGTAAAAGTGTCGGTCACTCAGTCATATCCACCTGGCCCCCCAGGCTCTTCTGTCCACGTGATTTTCCAGGCAAGAATATTCGAGTGGGTTGCCATTTCCTTCTCCAGGAGAGCTTCCCGAACCAGGGATCGAACCCAGGTCTCCCAGGTTGCAGGCAGATTCTTTACAGTCTGAGCCAAGAGGGAAGCCTAGGGAACTCTACCCCACTGTGCTGACCTGTATGAGAAGGAAGTCCAAAAGGAAGGAGATACATGTTTATGTAAGACGGGTTCATTTTGTTGTACAGTAGAAACTAACACAACATTGTCAAGCAAGTATACTCCAACGAAAAGTAATAAAAATTAATTTAAAACATTAGAAATGGAAGGTGTAGCACAGCCACATGAATGTATCATTTACATTCACGCATCCTCTCATACATGAATTCTTTGCATCCTAGAGTGTGCAAAATGATCCTACTTTGGTGAGGTAGGAGTAAGCAGGGTTCTAAATGGGTCTATGTCCTCTCTACAGTAAAAGAATCAGACCATATTTGTACAGATTATTCTCACACAAACTCCATCTAGAGACACTACAGATTCCAGAAGGTAATCGTTGTGGACAAGCCAGGTATCGGATTTCCTACCTTGTAGATGCTCAGGAAGTGTTTACCAATCTGCATTTGAGTAAAGAGATTTGTTTTCTATTAACTGAGCTTAACTGACCAGGGTAATTCCAGTCGATTGAGTTCTCTGGGGAGCCCCAAACATCATTAATAGAAGAAATTTGATAGTTGTATCAGAGGCTTGCATTGTGTAGATTCTGCAAGTGGGTCATTAATACAATTCTGAGTTTTATTAAATTGATTTGAATTTTAATGAAAAAAAAAAAAAAACTAAGCCAGAGTGATTCCTGTGTCTAGGAAAAAATAGTGTTTCTACGCAGGTTCAGGAAGTAGGAGGCCAGAAAGGAGACAGAGGCCTCCTTAATTTCCCCAGAGTTCAGAATTCACTGACTTACAGAGCAGGAAGTTTAAAAAGGATTATCTTCTACACAGAAATGGTGAGCTTGTCATAAATGGGAAAATGTCACTTAAAGACAGGATAGGACATGAGCAAAAATGGGCTGGTAAGTAGGAGGAAGTCAGGGCTTGGCAGGACAGGGATTGGGACATTTGTCCCAGGTACAAGTAGAGCCCCTAGGAAGGTCTATAGTAGCATATACAAGCCTGAGAATTTGGCTTGTTTCTGAAGGTGATCCAGGACAGGAGCAATTTGGTGGAAGGACAGTCCTCATTATCTAAAGGACAGGTAATGTTTCTTCTTCAGTGGGTGAATGATGCCTCGGACTCTTCAGTCTCCAAAGTTAACACCAGACAGTACTCAGAAAGGCTTTGGTTCCAAGCACTCAAACACCACATCAAACTGCCTTAGGGAATAGTGTATTTGACTGAATCAACAGAGCTTCCCTGGTGGCTGAAGTGTTGGAGAATCCGCCTGCAATGCAGGAGTCCTGGGCTGGATCCCTGGGTTGGGAAGATCCCCTGGAGAAGGGAATGGCATCTCACTCCAGTATTCTTGCCTGGAGACTTCCATGGACAGAGGAGCCTGGAGTCCATGGGTTCGCAAAGAATCGGACACGAGTGAATGACTAACACGTGACAGAAAAGTCAAGGGCAAGGTTTTAGGAATAGCTGGATCTGGGTGTTCGGATGAGGCCCTCGAGGCCCCCTGTCCTTTATGCTCTTTCTTTGGTTTTCCCAACACTTGGCTTTAATCTCAGGCAGGTTCCTGCCATATGGTCATGAAGTTGGTCACAAGCAATTCCAGAGCTTCAAGATTATATCGAATCAGCCTAATAATTCCAGCATTGAAGAGAGCTGTCAATATTCTTGAGGTAGTTCTGAGATATCATTTTATTGGCCCAGCTTGGGTCACATGCCTTAAGTCGTGTCTGACTCTTTGTGATCCCATGGACTGCAGCATGCCAGGCTTCCCTGCCCTTCACTGTCTCCTGGAGTTTGCTCAAACTCATGTCCATTGAGTCAGTGATGCCATCAAACCATCTTATTCTCTTGTCACTCCCTTCTCCTCTTGCTCTCAATCTTTCCAGCATCAGGGTCTTTAACTCTTTAATTCAGCTCTTCACATCAGGTGGCCAAAGTATTGCAGCTTCAGCATCAGTCCTTCCAATGAATATTCAGGGTTGATTTCCTTTAGGATGGACTGGTTTGATCTCCTTACTTTCCAAGGGACTCTCAAGAGTCTTCTCTAGCAACACAGTTCAAAAGCATCAATTCTTCATCTCATGCCTGTCCCCTAGTTATTGTTGTAAGGGATTGTGGTGGGATCTGATTGGCCAACTTGAGTCAAGTGCTTGCCCCAAGAGCTAGAACCTGTATGTTTGGGTTTTCTTTGTTTTTGTTTCAGTCACTAAGTTGTGTCTGACTCTTTTGTAACCCCATGAATTGTAGTTTGCCAGGCTCCTCTGTCCATGGGATTTCCCAGGGAAAAATACTGGAGTGGGTTGCCATTTCCTTCTCTGCGGCATCTTCCTGACCCAGGGATAGAAATGAAGTATCCTACATTAACAAGCAGATTCCCTACTGCTGAGCCACCAGGGAAACCAATCCCACAAGAAAGATACAGTCATAAACTGAGATTGGTTAGTTCCTTACAGGATAACTGGTGTTCTAATATCTTCAGGGAAGAAGGCTGTGGTCTGAAATTCTAGTATCTGGGGCAAAGTGAAAATTAGGATCTGAGTCAGGAGATGGATTGTAAATCTTAGAACAACTTTGCAATATACATGTGAGAACTTATCTCATTTAGCATCGTATCCCTAGGACCTCTCTTTGTATCTCACATATGGTAGGTATTCCATAAATATTTGTAAAATAATAACTAAAAGTACACCATAACAACTACTACTTCTTAATACGATGATAAGAACAGTTGTGTATAAACAATAAACTAAGCCAGATATCCAAAAGAAGCAACCAACTGCTATATAACAATTGTTGAACATGTATCAAGTGATTTCAATGTGTCGAGTACTGTGCTAAGCTCTTAATTTATAGTATCTCATTTAATCCTTACTACAATCCTGTAACAGCAAGGCTTTCATTATCTCAATTTTACAAATGAAGCTCAAAGAGATTACGTGTTCAGGTCATTGGACTAGTTAATCTAGACTGTAATAAATGACCCCCAAACAGCAGGGTGCAGACAGATGATTTTTTGCTCAAGTCCAGTGTGGCTGGGTAGATCAGGTTCTCTTACATACAGTCCAGGCATCAAGGTTGCTCCCATTGTGGAGCTATTTCTCTCTTCTAAGGCCAAGTCCTGTTTTACACCATCCAGTAGATGAAGAAAGAAAGAACATGGAGAAAGTTCACTGGCTCTTAACCGGCATGATGTGTAGGGGGCACCTCACTGCTGCTCACCTTCCACTGATAGGATCAGTCAGGAAGCCCCACCTAGATCTGAGGACAGCTGGAAATACAGTCTCTCTGTGGGTCAAGGACACGGCACATTAGGTACTGTTGTTGCAACAGTCATGTATTCACTGACAATTATGACACCCCTTCTTCTTAAACCGTCCCTCTTTCCAACCTCTTTAATTCTTAGATTTGTTCTTAATCTCCCACACAGTCATGCACAAGTCACAACCACACCACACTCATGCAAGCACACTCAAGCCCTTACACTTGTCTTTTCACCTGGGCATTATTCAAACCCTCTTTGCCTCACCCCCACTTTTGTGCTGTATCTCTACTCTGACCTCTCCCTGGACTTCCCCTGTGGGCAGAGGGAACTTTGTGGGAGACCTTTGGATCACAGTTACACAAGCTGAGCATTCCCGTGGGGACTGGAGGCAAAGCGTGATGACCTTGGCTCTTCATTTCAATCAAATTCCACCTGCAGAAGTTACAGAACCCCAAAGCAGAAATAATCTGATGATCAGATTCTAAGATGATTCCGGGATATTAGTTGACTGAGTGAGAAATGTGCCTTTTAAAACCACCCCTCTTTCTGATCTCTTTGATCATTAAATTTGTTCTTAAGCTCACACACAGACATTCTGTGATTTCCTTTTCTTTTGGGCAGGTTAATTAAACCTGTCTTTAATTTTTTATTTTTCTAATTCTGTCTGAGCACTGGGAAAAAAGATCTGAGTCTCTCATCTCTGGTGGCATATGTTGTGGAATATTTCAGACATTTGGAATCATAAACCATCCCCTCACTGAACGTGAGCTCCCCGGCACTGGTCCCTTCAGGTTGCAGGGATTCATACCTCATTGCTTTAGTAACTCTAACTTGGAGGGGAGGGTCACTTACCAAGAAAATTGAACAATAAAAATCTCAGGAAATTGGATATTTAAGCATTTGAAGTAATTGATGTTGAAGAAAAAGTATGATAGACTAGAATTATATCCACACTCTCTACTGCCCAATAGTTGGGATGTCTGCACAACCCTAATCTAAAATGATGGGAGTTCATTACAGATACAATCAGACACAATAGTCTTCATTCCATATATCAAATTCCATGTGCTCGGAAAAATCTCCCTTGTCTTTGTGTCCCTACATTCTTAAAGCAGAAGGGAGATCTGATTTTTTTTCATATTCGATGACAATTTCTAGGGCATTGTGTCCTAGAATTTCCACATTAAATATACGACTTAGAAAAATATTAAAAATAGATAGCTGGAAGTAAAAATGTGAGAAGTGATGCCCTTAGATGATGAAAAGAAAAAAAAGGTTAAGAAAAGGAAGAAAATTGCTCTATATTTACGGCTGTAATTGGCTGTTGGAAGAACTCTTTCCCAGCTCAAATACATACTGCAACTTTCCACAATTGCTCTCAAATTTGTGGTTGGTTAGCACATACTGTGATGCTTGCCTAATCTCAACATGGAGCCTCAGATAATGGAGAGAAAACAAAACAAAACCACCCAAGCACGGAATCTGAGCCCAAGCCAAAGAAGCTTTGGTTCACTCAATGTTTCCAGCCTCAAATATCCTCTCTGCACCTTGACCTCATTCTGCCTTCTCCCATGCCTGCTTGCTCCAGTCTCAAGGGTTTCCTGCCTCAAGTGGTGAAGAAGTCTTCTTTGATTTCACATTCTTTCTCTGCTACTTCCTCGGTGTATTTTTCTCTCTCCCACCTTTCATTCTGGGAGCGCCAGTGGCTTTTTACATGTATGCCCTGTCACTTGGCTCACCTCTGCGGAAGAGTTATCACTCCCCATTGTCCCTGCCTGGTGGGCTCTTCCTCTCCTTTGCTGAGAGGTGACCTCAAAGCAAGGGACTGAGTTTTATCCATAACTGCAACCCAGAACCTTGTATAGTAATTATACATACTAATAGAATACATACACAATAATTCCAGACTGGACTGAATTGACTTCCTCATCTATTACTCAGTTGATATTTAAAAGAGGGTGTAAATAAGTTTATCTTCAATGTATTGTTCAAAGATTTTCAAAACGTGGATTGCAACTCAATATAGGTGATGAGATCATTTTAATAAGTTGCAAGGTGTGCTAAGAGAAAAAAAGTAAAATAGAGTAATAAGGAATAGAATAAAATGGGATAACTAGATTAGGCTAGATTAGGGCAGCATAGGGTAGAAAATGTCAGCGTGCACTTCATAGAGAAGGTGAAGTATTATTTTTTTAATATATATTGTATTGATATATATATATGTGACATATATATTGTGTCACATTGTAAACATAGGTGACAATATAATATGTACAAATACACACGTGTGTGTGGGAAGGCGGGTATGTTCTGGGTCATAACCTAAAATGCTTGGAGCTCCCTGACTTAGATAATTTATGCTAAGCTTCTGGTAACAGAAAGAAGTAGATGATGACAGTGTATTTTTGTCAAGCTACTGTGACCATCAGGAAGTTCAGAGTCAAACTTTCAACACTAGCAAGCAAGTTAATTAGCCCCCATGGGCTGCTTATTTGTGTTCTATTTTTAACGTTGATCTTGACTTTCTTTCCCAATTTATATTTTCCTTGGATCAGAAACATGTTTATGTATAAGCTTTGTTCAAAGCCACTCTAATAGAATCTGTTGTTTTCAATTTCCTGTTTTCTACTGCAAGCATGTTAGTTTAATATAGGGGAGACATTGGTCCCTCTTTCTCAGTCCATATTGGTCAGATTTGGAGGACCTTGCCTCTCGCAGGACCTAGGAGTCCATAACCCATCAATTGCCAGTCCTCACCCTCTATTCCCTATCCACGGTGACTCAATAGTTCAGATCAGGTCAAGTCCCTCTGGGTGACCCAGTGAGAGCTAATTCTGGAATCTGGGCTGAGATCTGGGAGACTTTCTTCAGAAGACAGTAAGACTGGAGTCCCAGCAGGCCATATCATGGAGAGAGCCCATCCTACACAAAGAAACACAGACGCAAGGAACAGAGTGAATTCATACAAGTCACGCAACCCCACAACCAGCCATGGCCAGAGCCCCGGAGAGTTTCTTTTTCAAAATCAAGCCCGTTTGAGTGGCTTTTGTTTGTTACAACTGAAACAAGAGAGTAGCCTGGCAAACACAGCCATGTTAAAATCTCTGTGAGATGGGTCTTGCGGCACTTCTGTATGGTTCTTTTCAACTATTCGCTTTTCCTCCCTGTGAGACAGCGGTACCTCTCCACCGCTTGCCACTTGATGTGCCTGTCTGCCTTCTACTTCACCATGCCTTGGACTTCAGGGTTGATCATAATGAGAGGGACAGAGTAAAGGGAAAAGTAGGTGATTAAGTAGTTAATCCCACCAGGGCATTGAAAGTAGAAAATATATGGGAGACCTCTGTAAGTTCATGATTTCTCAAGAAAGCAGGTTTGCTGAGCAACAAAACCACACAACAAGAGCATGAGATACGCCCCCAAATAGCAATACAGTTGTGGCGTGAGCCTCACATTATGCCTAGTGAGCTTAGTAATTTAATGCTCCCTAGGACATGCTCTCTGTATACATATATAGAAAACAAAAATTTGTGAAACTAGCTTGACCATTTTGTTGTTATGTTAGTCTCTAAATTGTGTCTGACTCTTGCAACCCCATGGACTGGAGCCCACCCTCAAGGCTCCTCTGTCCATGGGATTTCTGGAGTGGTTTGCCAAATTTCCTACTCCAAGGGATCTTCACAACCCAGGAATCCAACTCATGTCCCCTAAATTGGCAGGCAGATTCTTTACCACTGAGCCACCTGGGAAGCCCAGCTTGCCCATATAGGGGCAGGAAAATTCCCCTGCCCAACCTGGGTCTGTGTTTCTTTCCGTTCCTAATGATGGAGGCATGACATCTACTCCAGAAAGAAAAGAAGGTCTTCTTCCCTCCCTGCTTTTCCTTTGATTGTAAAACTGTAGCTGTAAATTCTCAAGACACGACATTCTCTTGCCTACCTGCTCGTAAGCCTCGCAAGCGTCCTATTCTAACAAATCCTTTCTTATCTATCAACTTTGCTTCTCACTGAATTCTTCCTGAGCTGAGACATAAAGGTCTATGGTACTGGAGCTCTTTATAGCCCTCAGAACACCACACAAGTGTTTCGGTATGCCTTGGTTTGGCCAGTGGAAGGTGAGAAGTGGCCAGACGTCAGCACCAAGCCAGAGCTTTATGAGTTCCTGCAGGAACCTTCCATCTGCCATAAGAAAGGCAGGTCTCAGGTGCTCCCTCAGCCTGGGTGGTCCTGTGATGTGAAGGCACATGGAGCAGAGCCACAGCCCACCCATGGCCAACCACCTACAGCCTAAACAAGAAATAAAAGCAAGTTGTTGTGGAATCGGGGCTTGTTGGTTTTCAGAGCCACAAATAATTGATTTATTTTGCCTTCATCACTGCATCCACCCCTATAAGTCATTTTCCAATATAACATTGTGAGTGGACACACACATGCACACACACATCCAACTCCCTTAGAGTTCTTCTCCACTGACATTTTCCCTGATCCTTAACAAGTAGCCCTAAAGTAGAAAAAAAAAAAATTTCAAAACCCTCTGTGCAGATTCCAGAATGACAGAATGGATAGAAGAAAACACTGTACTGTAAACCAGATGAACCTATGCAGCCTGGAAGACTGGCTTCAGGAAACAGGAAAAGCAGACACCACTGGCTGCCATGGTCAGCTTGCAGCACGCAGATCTAAGCTATAAAAGGACCCTGGGCAACAGAGGGATGGGGTCTAAGAGGTCTGCTCAATCTTTTCTTTTAAATTGGAATATACTTGCTTTACAAAGTTGTGGTCGTTTCTGTTGTACAGCATTGTAAATCAGCCATATGTATACGTATATCCCCTTCCTCTTTTACCTCCCTCCTACCTCCACCCCCTCATCCCACCTCTCTAGGTTGTCACAGAGCCTTGAGTTGAGCTCTCTGTGTCATATAGCAACTCCCCACTAGCTCTCTATTTTAGATAGGGTAAAACTTTATTTTGGGGGGCTTCAAAATCACTGTAGATGGTGACTGCAGCCATGAAATTAAAAGATGCTTGCTCCTTGGAAGGAAAGTTATGACCAACCCAGACAGCATATTAAAAAGTAGAGACATTGTTTTGCCAACAAAGGTCCATCTACGCAAGGCTACAGTTTTTCTAGTAATCATGTATGCATGTGAGATTTGGACTATAAAGAAAGTTGAGGGCCAAAGAATTGATGCTTTTGAACTGTGATGTTGGAGAAGATTCTTGAGAGCCCCTCGGACTGCAAGGAGATCCAATCAGTCCATCGTAAAGGAGATCAGTCTTGAGTGTTCATTGGAAGGACTGATGTTGAAGCTGAAACTCCAATACTTTGGCCACTTGATGCGAAGAGCTGACTCATTGGAAAAGACCCTGATGCTGGGAAAGATTGAAGGCAGGAGGAGAAGAGGACAACAGAGGATGAGATGGCTGGATGGCATCACCGACACAATGGAGATGAGAATTTGAGTAAACTTCGGGAGTTGGTGATGGACAGGGAGGCCTGGCGTGCTGCAGTCCATGGGGTTGAGGAGAGTTGGACACGACTGAGCGACCGAACTGAACTGAACTGAATGTATATGTTTCAATGCTATTATCTCACTTCGTCCCACCCTCTCCTTCCTGTGCTGTGTCCACAAGTCCATTGTCTACTCCATTCTTTACGTTTGCACCTCCATTCCTGCCCTGCAACTCTGATCACTGCAGAAACAGAGGGGCTCTGGCTGTCTTTGGAATAAACTCTGAATGCATGAACTCAGCTGCACTGTTGGAGACGCTGCAAATATGTCGGCAAACAAGACACCAGGTCCCTGCTCCCATGATTGAAAAGAGGTAGAGCCCTAGGACAGACAAGAAATAAATAAATACATTAGATGATTTCAGAATGCGCTTTGATCTATGAAGACAGACGCTGAAGTGGTAGAGAATGTGGTGGCGAGCTGTGTAATGTACATGCTCCGTCATGTCTGATTCTCTGTGGCCCCATGGACTATAGCCCTTCAGCCTCCTCTGTCCATGGGGTTTCCCAGGGAAGAATACTGGAGCAGGTTGCCATTTCCTTCTCCAGGGGATCTTTCAGACCCAGAGATCAAACCCACATCTCCTATATTGGTAGGTGGGTTCTTTACCAGCTGAGCCACTAGGGATGCCTGGCAGTGATCAGTGGGGAAGACCTATTTACAGGAGTTCTACTGTTTAAGGAAGTTTAGAGCTGAATGATGAGGGGGCAGGAGATGATGGGGAAGGGCAGGGGAGAGTGTGCAAAGACTCTGTGGCAGAGAACACTAGTTAGTACCAATATCTGAGTTTTGTCTCTCTTTCCTGGGCACATCACTGGACTGTGTCTCCGGTCCCCTGAGGTGGGGCAGGGCCACAGAACTGAGTCTTAGCCAGTGGCATATAGGTGGAAGCGATTCACCACTTCCAGGCCCTCGCAGTGTTCCTCCCTGTTCCCCTTGGGTCACCAGCTTGTGTAGCCCTCTGGAGTCATGAGCTGAAGGTGGCAGACCCTCTGTCAGCCATTCAGGATCCAAAGGAGCGACACCCCCTCCTCCACTGACTTCAGGTGGACCAAGATGAGAGTGAATGAGAAACAAACATTGGGTTGAGTCATTTAGCTCTTGAGAGATGCTTTTTGGGTGTAAGTCATATCCGACTCTTTGCGACCCCATGGACTGTAGCCTGCCACACTGCTTTGTCCACGGTATTCTCCAGGCAAGAATACTGGAGTAGGTTGTCATTCCCTTCTCCAGGGGACCTTCCCAACCCAGGGATCAAACCCAGGTCTCCTGTATTACAGGCAAGTTCTTTACCATCTGAACCATCAGGTTAGAGTGGCTATTGATAATTATTCTGGCTCACAATTCTCTGAGGCAGGAAAGAACTTTCCACGGTGTTTGAACAGAAAGTCCGTGAGGTCCCTAAAACACCTAGCCGACTCTTATGAGGAGGGTGAGGGACGTGTCCTGGGTGCCCTGCTTCTTGACTCATTTCACTGGAAAGCTGCCGTAAACTTCGCTTTAGGCTGAGATACAGCAGTCCACAAACCCATCTGTTGGATACAGAAACTAAGTCCCAGAAAAAATATCTGGGTTTCCAATTTATTTTAAAACCTTGAGAAAGTTAGCGTTGTCCCCACATTGCTGGAGCAAGTGAGTGGTTGTTTGTCTCACTTCACCAAGGATTCATTGCGGGTTCCCTGTATTACGTTCTTCTGACCCTCTTCATACTTTATCCTTTGCCCTTACTTAAAAAGCACATATGCATCACCTACTATGTGCCAAGCATTATTCTATGAGTATCGCAAACCTTAACTCATATAATTACCTTAACAACCCCATGAAAAGGTTGCTGTTGTTACCCCCATTTGACAGAGGAGGAAACAGGTGGTTAACAGGGATTGGAACCCAGATGTTTTGATCTACTCACTTCTGCTTTTCATCACTACACTATGAGGCTTTTTTGTTGTTGTTGTTTGTTTGTTTTTACAATATTGTAGTGGTTTTGCATACACTGCCATGCATCCGCCATGGGTGTACATGTGTTCCCCATCCTGAACCCCCCTCCCACCTCCCTCCCCATCCCATCCCTCTGGGTCATCCCAGTGCACCAACCCTGAGCACCCTGTCTCATGCATCGAACCTGGACTGGCGATTCGTTTCACATATGGTAATATGTATGTTTTTGTTGCTTCCTTGGTCTCTTTATTTGCGTTTGCAGCCCTTTAATAAATGTTAGATTATTTTACATGAATGGAACGGAGCTGCCATCCAGCCTTTGTTATTTCCCCTCCAAATTTCTACCTATCAGCTGGGTGATTACCATAAATTCCTTCCCACCCTTGTCTAGGCTGCTTCCTGGGTGAGAAGGTGGCTTACATGATGTCCACTAAGCCCCTTTCCTAAGCAATGTTAGGAAAAGCTTGCAAATTATTCCAAACATAAGTCAGAAACCTTCCTTGTAAGAGGTTGTCCATCGGAGGGAACCTCACCAACACAGACTGGGTGAGAAACTGCTCCATGTGTCAAATTCAATGAGTCTCTCTCCACCCTTTCACTTTCAGAGCTCTCAGAGTCCCAGTGTCTTGAAGAGCTGTCATTTTCTTTTCTCCCAATTCCTCAGTCTCTGCCTACAGTGTCATTCACAGTGACTGCTGCTTCTTTGAAGCCCTCCAGGGAAATGCCCTGTGAGAAGTAAGTTTTTACTATTTTTTCCCCTAGAACCAAAATATTTAGGCTTTTCAGAGAATGACCTTCCCTGGAATACACAGCATCCTATGGAAAGATTTTGTCTCAATCTGGTGCTCCAAGCTTNGTGTAAGCCCCAGTTTGAGTCAGAAATCTTAAGAACTAGGAGCTCTAATGTCCAAAGTCAGGAGAAGATGGATGTTCCAGCTCAAACAAAGAGCAAATTCACCCTTCCTCTGCCTTTTTGTTCCATAGGGTTTTAACGGATTGAATGTTGCCCAACTATACTGAGAATGCTGACCTTTCCTCATCTACTGATTCAAATGCTGATCTTTTCTGGAAACACCCTCGCAGACACTCCCAGAAATAATGTTGCCAGCTATGTAGGTATCCCTTAGTCAAGTTGACACACCAAATTAACCATCATACCCTTCTTCCCCTAAATCTAAATAATAAGACAATGGTCTCTAGTAAGACTCTCTGCTGTTTGTTCTGTAACTGTCCTTCCCAACCATTCTTCAGCTCTCCAAGCTACATGTGATACTCTCAAGAGGCTGAACCTACACACTGCATCACCCAGACTCTTTTCCAGTTGAGTTCAGCTAGTGAAAGGCTTGGAGAAGAAAATGGCAACCCACTTCAGTATTCTTGCCTAGAGACTCCTGTGGAAAGCAGAGTCTGGTGGGTTGCTGTCTATGGGGTCGCACAGAGTCAGATATGACTGAAACAACCTAGCAAGCATGCATGCCTTGGAGAAGGAAATGGTAACCCCCACCAGTATTCTTGCCTGGAGAATCCCAGGGACAGAGAAGCCTGGTGGGCTGCCATCTATGGGGTCGCACAGAGTCGGACACGACTGAAGCGATTTAGCAGCAGCAGCAGCAGCAGTGAAAGGCACTTGCAGGAACTCAAGTATGTTCCTTGAGAACATACACAAGTATGTTTCATACACAGCTTCTGTAAGGAAAGATGTGGCCAGGTCACTGAAGCAGCCCTAATTCTACTTGCCCTTTCATTGATACTGAGTCAACAAGAGAATTACAGGGTGTCAGTGGGGCCCTTGATCTTAATTTATGTATACCTNGTGAAAGGCACTTGCAGGAACTCAAGTATGTTCCTTGAGAACATACACAAGTATGTTTCATACACAGCTTCTGTAAGGAAAGATGTGGCCAGGTCACTGAAGCAGCCCTAATTCTACTTGCCCTTTCATTGATACTGAGTCAACAAGAGAATTACAGGGTGTCAGTGGGGCCCTTGATCTTAATTTATGTATACCTAAGGAACAGGAAAAAGAAGAAAGAGCATCATGTACAGGCAGTACCTATCATGACTCAACGAGTCCACTTACTAGCAACCACAGACAGATCAGAATACCAACTTCTACTGATTTGAGCAGGGGTATGGAGTGAGAAGAAGCTGTGTAGAGGCAAGCAAGTCAAGGGGGGGTAAATCCTAAAATACCCCTCCCCTTATATGTTATTTTCTCCATGAAAATGCTTTGAGCCACAATAAATATGCCAAGTCAAATTCATTGGTTGATTGTCGATTGAAGGACTGCTTGATTGATAGATGTAATTCAGTATCTTCTATTGCTCTTCATTTGATATCGATTCTAGTTGCCTCGCCACTTTTTGTTCACATGCTCCAAATCTTTATGGAGGACTAGTTACAGAATGAGAATAAGATGCCCCTCAGATGGGGCAAGGGACAAGGGCAGAGGAAGATCTCATTCTGAGCGCAGTCTTTCCATGTCTGTAGCAGTTTGCCTTGTCAAAGCATCACTCTAATGATTCAGAGTATGTTCAGGGGTGCAAAGACTCTTCAGGTTCTTTTTTTTAATTGGAGAATAATTGCTTTACAATGTTGTGCTGCTTTCCACTGTACAACAATGTTCATAGCAGCACTGTTTACAATAGCCAGGACATGGAATCAACTTGGATGCCTATCAACAGAAGAATGGATAAAGAAGTTGTGGTACATATATGCAGTGGAATATTACTCGGCCATAAAAAGAATTAATTCAAGTATACTGTAGTGAGGTGGATGAACATAGAGTCTATTATAGAGTGAAGTAAGTCAAAAAGAGAAAAACAAATAATATGTATTAATGCATAAATATGGAACCTGGGTTTCTGAGGTGTGAATAACACCTAAACCATGTTTCCTAATAGTACTACAATCGTTTTGTTGTTTAGTTGATCATTAATGTCCGACTCTTTTGCAACCCCACAAACTGTAGCCCACTGGCTCCTCTGGCCATTGGATTTTCCAGACAAGAATACTGGAGTAGGTTGCCATTTCCTTCTCCAGAGGATCTTCCCAACTCAAGGATCAAACCCACATCTCCTCCAACTCTCCTGCATTGCAAGTGGACTCTACCACTGAGCCACCAGGGAAGTCCATATGTAAATTATACATGGGGTAGAAGGCATGAGCTACACTTGAACTGGCCAGCTGCTTCTTCTCAATCATATTTCTTGTTCAGATCCAGAGTGGGAGAAATCCCTTTAGTTTACACTCCTGTTTGAAGGAGAAGAACTGCTTACCATGTGTCTGACACCATGCTGTTTTGCACTTATTATTTTTATTATATTTACTATTATTTAATAGAATGTACACAATAATCTTATCAGCTGAACACATGTTACCCTACTTTACATGCATAACACTCACACACACCCCAATTTTACAGGTGATTAGAACAAGCATCAGAGACACAAATGGTCGAAGGTTAGAAGTGGTGGAGCTACCATCCGGACCCAGACTGGCTAACTCTTGAGGAGAAGCCTTCAATAACTCAGCCATACTGCCTTTCATGAAAATAGAATTTGGGATCCAGAGAAGCCTTCTCCTGTGCCAGCTCAGTCCAGGCCAGAAAGGGGATCAGTGTCCCTTGGTCTTCTCATATCAGCCAGCCAGGAGCCCTCAACCTTGAAATCCCTCTAAGTAAGTTCTGAGCCTGTGTTTCTCCAGTTTGCAAAGAGTTGCATTTGGCATCCAGGAAATGATCTGAAGCTGTGCCACTGCTGGTTTCATTTCCATAGCCTCCTCGTGAATTTTGAGAAATAGCTGGTATTTTCTCCAAGCCTTACCCTCTAATCCCCTGGAGATGAGGACGTAAGCCAGTTGAAGCTCTGTTCCCTAGCGAGACTTTCAACTTCTATCTCGGTGGCTCTTGGATATGACCACGCCACCCACGCTCATTAGTTATAGAGACCCTGGGGGATTCAGCCACCCATGCAAATGCCGCCAGGGCAGAGAGGAGAGAGGCCTTGCATAAACAGCCAAACAGGAAAATGTTTCATTCATTGCGTATTGCTCCATTGATGTGCGTTGCCATGGTGACCTCTGATTATTTTTGAACCAGGAGAATTAATCCTATTGAATTTTCCTCTCCTAATAACTTAAGAAATTAATTTTCCGTATTATAAAATTCAAATGCACAATCTCACGAACCAAGGTTTAGCGAGTTAAACTAATCCATCCAAATGCATTCTGGGCTCAGAAACACTGTTTTCCAGATGGGAAAGGGCAGGTCCTGGCCGCAGATGGGCATGGCTGACTGCACTCTTGCCCTGATCGTTGGTGCTCTAATTACAAAAAGCTGAAGCTCCAATAGAACGGTTAGAATCTTCCAGAAAGGGCAAGGCATGCTGAGACACATAGAGCTCTCTTTCTTCTGCTTATATTAATAGCTTTTCAAAACCTTCCTGGTCAGCCAGGGTATGGCTCAACTCCCCTTTTCTTCACTCTAAGCTCATTCTTGTCCTAGTTTTTGAAACAGGAGCCAGAGAGTCTCAACATTAAGTTTATCCAACTGGACTCTAGAATTGGGTGACTCAGGGAACCTTTTGTGCTGCTTCCATAATATCCTTTATGAACAACTTTGGCCCCAGGCAACCCAGCTGCCTCCTAATAACGGAACAGTCATGTTAGTCCTACGTTGTCCTCCTAACCTCTTCCATTTTAGCTCAGATTATAGGATTCATTTTTTTTTCTGCCTTGGTCTCTGCCTCACTGTCCAGTTCTCCCTTCAACAGTGAATTTCACCATCAAGTTAATAAAATATCTCTTGCCTTAAACTATCTCCTATTCACTAGCCCCCCTTCAAGATTAGAAAAATACCACAAGAAGATTTTTATAGGCTTTTAACTAGCTACTTGGGGCTTCCCATGTGGTGTAGTGGTAAGCAATCCACCTGCTAATGCAAGAGATGCAAGAGACGTGAGTTTGATTCCTTGTTCGGGAAGATCCCTTGCAGGAGGAAATGGCAACCCACCTCAGTATCCTTGGCTGGAGACTCCCATGGACAAAGGAGCCTGGTGGACTACAGCCCATGGGGTCACAGAGCGTCAGCCAGGACTAAGCAACTGAGCACACACAGCACACTCAGTTGTTTCTTGTCTGTCTGCCTCCTCTCAGCTCTTTCACTACTGGGCCTTGTCACTGTTTCAGGGTGATGATGGAGATTCTTGGACCCTTGGGACACAACGTGTCACAAATCTGGAAGAAAATCCAGAGTTGTCCTTTGCAAATGAACCATCTCCTCCAGATCTTATCCTGCAAAATTATGTAGGTCTTTACCAGGCTCTGGGTTTAGCCTCTTCCCACCTGTCCCAATTGCTGTAACTACCATTATCTTCCCAACAGAAGAGTAACATCTAAACAAAACTCACCTTGTTGGCAGTTTCAGTCCTGTTCTCTTGCTTTAAAAGAGCAGAGCCATTTCAATACTGCTAATAAAAGTGTTGCGTTTAATGGCAAGATTGCTTGGGGGGGGGGCTTATAGAATCATGATAGAAACCAAAACAGATCAAGAATTGCAGAAAAAGGAGCTGCTGAGTTTGAAGCATCTCAGCCTCCCATGCTGACGATTTCTCCATACTTATTGGTTTTCTCTTTAATCACGCATCTCAGGAGTCTCCCTTTCAACTTTGACTCATATGTGGTCCTTAAATGGCCACCAAGGCAGATGGGCACTTCCTTACGTTGACTCTGTAACAACTTTAAAACGTTTTTGATCATAGTAAAGTTGATTTACACTATTGTGTTAGCTTCTTCTGCACAGCAAAATGAATCAGTTGTACATATACCCTCTCTTTTTTAAGCTTCTCTCCCTATAGAGGTCATTACAGAGTACTGAGTAGAATTCCCTGTGTTATACAGTAGGTCTACTACTACCTACTAGCTATCTATTTTATATATAGTAGTGTATATATTTCAGGGTTTTTCTGTTGGCTCAAACAATAAAGGATCTGCCTGCAATGTAGGAGACCCAGGTTTGATCCCTAGGTCAGGCAGCTTCCCTGAAGAAGGTAATGGCAACCCATTCCAGTATTCTTGCCTGGAGAATTCCATGGACAGAGGAGGCTGGTGGATGTATATATTTCAAGTCTCGCAATCTATCCTTCCCTCACCTAACCCCCTGATACCCATAAGATTGTTTTCTACATATAAAAATGTTTCAGTTTTATAGATAAGTTCATTTGTACCTCTTTTTTTTTTTTTTNATCCTAAAAACCACAGGAGCTGAAGGACAAAACCTGAATCCAGAATCAAGTAATAGGAAATATTAGAGCAAGAAGTTGTGCGAGAATGACCCTGATAGGCTCTGTCTGATTACTGCTGTCCTAGAAAGTGACACGGGAGCTGGAGGACTCAGCTTTGAAGGCTTAGCTCCTCACAAGACCAGCACTGGGACTAAAGTGTGCTGACTGAGCTTCAGAAAATTTTAAGTTACAATTTCCTGTAGACTCTCTTTGTTTCCCATAAGTTCTCAGAGACCCTGACTTCTGAGTCATATAGCTTCCAATTGATCCTAACCAAGGTTCTTGGCCTTCCTCAATCAATAGAAATTGACAAGAGGCCAGACAAGAAATTCAAGCAAGGCTTTACTGGGGATCCCATGCTTGCAGGAGGGGGAAAAAGCAAATAACAGTCTCCCTAGCTCATTCCCCAAGGTGGGGAGAGCTGGTTCCTTATATGGGATGACGGTAAGGGTGAGTCCAGGGGCCAGGCTGGTTTAGGTGGCTTTGTGGTGTTGACTTCAGAGGCCATGCAGAGTACCCTGCTTTTGCTCCCAATACCCAGTTTTTTTCTCCTGTCTTTTCAGATGTGGCAGTTGGGTTTTTCTTAGCCTTTTTGTATCTTTTTGCCCATAATTTACCCCAACTGTTTATGCATGCAGTTATCTTTGGTCCCTTACAGTTTCTTAGTATTGTGTTACCAAAGGAAAAGTTTTTCCAGTTGCAACCATTGCAGCATTTTCAGGAAGGGGTCCCAGTCCCAGCCTGTCTCATAATTAGTGTGTTTACTTAGGTGAGCCAGGCTCCCCATCAGCCTGCTAGGCTATTCTCTGTGATGGCCAGATGTTGTGAATATGTTCTTAAGCCACCTCTTTCCCAGTAACTCTTAGCTAGACACTGTGCTTCAGGTAAAAATCATTCAGAAGGAGAAGGAGGAGGAAGGAGAGGAGGAGGAAGAGGAGAAGGAAGTGGAGAAGGAAGCATTTGGATTCACGATGCCACAAACATTGCCCTAGTTTCATGGAGTGAGAGAAGCAGACGAGAATAACTCTGGCCTGGATCCAGTGTGGGAGATTTAGTACCAGTTGGGATCAGTGGTTTGCTGAAGAGGCTGGTGGACAGGAAGGAGGAAGTAACTTTCTGGGAGATTCTAAGAAAGCTTGACTGAAGAGGTGACATTTGAACTGTCACTTAAAAGATGAAACAAAAAAATGCATCCATTAGAGAAGGCAGGAAAGACATTCTAGGTTAAAAACAACAGTGACAACTTATGCAGAAGCGTGGCTCTGTAACAGAAGATGACACATTAAGTGTAAGGCCGGACCGGGGCCATGATGGACAGCCCCTTCTCTCCCCCGCCGGCGGGGGACNAAGAGGTGACATTTGAACTGTCACTTAAAAGATGAAACAAAAAAATGCATCCATTAGAGAAGGCAGGAAAGACATTCTAGGTTAAAAACAACAGTGACAACTTATGCAGAAGCGTGGCTCTGTAACAGAAGATGACACATTAAGTGTAAGGCCGGACCGGGGCCATGATGGGCAGCCCCTTCTCTCCCCCGCCGGCGGGGGACGTCCCTAATGGAAGGAGCCTCCCAGATCCCGGGGACCAATGACAGCACACTTCACCAGCTAAAGCCGCCCCGCCCCAGCCACGCAGAAGGACCTGTCAGCCCGCAACGCCTCAGCCTGGCATCCTATCAGAATCCCCGTCCTTTAACCGCACCTTTTTTGGCGGTCTAGCCTGACCATCCCTCGCAACGAACGTACATAAACCAACCCCAACACGGTCCAGGTTCGGACTTCCCCGACCTGCCTCTTTCGGTCCGGGATCCCCGCCTGGTAGTGCTTCACCATTAAAGCCTGTTAGACACTCTTTTAGAGTCCTGGTCGTCTTTTACCTAACATTAAACAGGACCATTTTATCTGGAAGTGATAGAAACCCCAGCTCAAACTAGCTTCAGCAACAACAGGACCCAACCCAAATAAAAAGGGATTCACTGATTCATGTCATTGACACACTCAAGAATATATTAGGTTCAGGAAGGACTGAATACAGTGTTCAAATAATATCATCAAAAACCTCTGCCTCTCTCCCTCTGTCTCATGTTCATGGACACATACCAACACACAGATTTCTAAAGTCTTTGCTCTTCACTTGCACGTGCTTTTTTTTTTTTTTTGCATTTTTCCCTGCCCTTCTTTCCTTACTATCTCTTCTAGTCTAAGGCTGACTTGCCTGTGCAAGGGCATGTGTCCCTATAAACATACACACACACACACACACATTCCTCCCCCAACACACACACACACACCCCTCCACCTCCACTCCATCTCATATTGTGATCTTTTTCACAAACATCTTATGTTTGTCTCATAAGCAATTCTCATACACAGAGATTTTCTCTCACGTTCTCTGTCCCTCTGACTCTCTTTCCATCTCTCATATTGTCTCTTTCCCACTCTCTTTTCTTCTGTGTGTGTGTGTGTGTGTGTGTGTGTGTGTGTGTGTGTTTTCCCTTCCAAAGCTCTGTCTCTTCCCTAGTGCTCAACTCCCTATGGGGCATTTGGAAAGGGGAAGGGATGATAATTTTGTGTTTCTCTCTCCTTT
Source organism: Neotragus moschatus (assembly GCA_006410615.1). NCBI lineage: Eukaryota > Metazoa > Chordata > Mammalia > Artiodactyla > Bovidae > Neotragus > Neotragus moschatus. The sequence goes on along the minus strand of SJYA01002938.1, from coordinate 865,377 downwards.
TCTTCTGTCTCTCTTCAAAGATATATCTCTCTCCTCTCTCCTGCATTTACCCAGTTCAGTCCTGCCAGACCTTTCTCTAATAAATAACCAACCAAGAGAAGGTATAATGAGGTCAGCGCTGACCACAGCCCCTCAGCTTTCAGCAGGAAAAATGACTCTGCGAGGCTTTTCCAGCAAGAGCCAGGCACTTACTGCCATGGCCCAGTATCTCTTTGCTCTCATTGTATCTACAAATTAATATCAGCAATTGCTAAAACAAAGACTGTGGAAGAAAAAAACATAGCTCCTTAGTCAGATAGGCTCACAAACAATTGTTTAAAGGGTAGAGGGAAAAGAAAGTTTTAAAACGTACTCACTTTGTGGCAACCCCTCTTCTGATAGGCTCCGCTTCTTTGCCATTGGGACTCAAGTTTGACTTTCTTAAACACCCGAATTACCTGTCACCGTGGAGATGACGCTCGTCCACTCTCACCGGTGGACTGGCCGTTCTGTAAGTTTTCTATGACCTCCCATTCTTCAAGCTAAAACCTCAGTGGCCCAGGAAATGGCTGTGTCCACAGCCGGATGTGTGCCTGGATCTGATGATGTATGTTTCTATACGCCATTGTTACAATGTTTTAATACAAACCTCTGAGCCCTACCTATGTAAATACACTGGGGGTTATGGTTGTACCCCCTATTGGAGGGGCTGAGAGACAGTGTTTCTGAGAGTGTCTGTGTGTGCTTCTTTGTCTGGGGTTTTGAATGAATCTGAATATTTTTGTGTGAACATCTATTTAACTTTCAATCCAACTGGGGACATGCTATTTTGAAACTCAATATAAAAAATAGGGAGATTATTTCTTGTTTTGGAACATCTACTCTTCCAGTGGCGGATACTCAAATGTAACGATAATTGGGTATTTTAACCTCTTGTGAAAGAAAAATCAAGAAATGTGCTCATAGCATCCTCATCTTCAGAGAACACAGCTGTTAGCACAGGAGAGAGCCATAAGCAGAGGGCAAGATTCATCTGGGCTTCCCAAGATACACTTTTAGACATGAGACGTGACACTACGTGAGACTGAATTAATTGGAGTGTGTCAAGGGAGCAGGGCTGGGCACAGGGAGAGAAAGGAAGGTGGGTTTCATGTCTGGATCCAAGGGTTCCCTCTCTCAGGTGGACACTCACCAGTCTCTGCTACTTGACGCCTCCCTTTGTCCTATCCTTCAGCGAAAGCCCTTTCAGTTTTCCAAACAGGATTAGAAGCAATGTTTTCAAGGTCACCCACAGCACAACAAGACTCACGCTTCCCTCTGAGGCTTGTTATGTAGAGTCTGCTTGAAGTTCGTGTTCCTCTGGGGGTCTCCTCCAGAACGCTCGCCTGGCTGGGTCTGTGAGTATCCAGGCGTGAATGCACGCAGTGCTCTGTGTGCTGGTACCGGCTGTGTCTGAGATGACGCACGTGGAAAAGGACGGGGAGGATACCTGTGGTGTGTGTATCTGTGTGACTTTGTGCGAAATTTGTCAGATGTGTGATTGGTCCTGTGAGGTTGGCTTCATGGGGCCACTGGTCTCTAGGGTGAGAGCATGCATGTGAGCCCAAATGACCCCACGGTGTGTCTGTCATCCATAATCCGGGCCAAGCTCAGGACTGCAAAGGAAGAGGTACATATCGTGACGGATGTGTGCACGCATGCACACACACAGAGGCACAGAGAGCTCGTTCCATGGACACGAGTCACTGCCATCTCCCACTCCAACACACGCTCCACGCAGGTTCACTCTGCTATAGACTCACCTAGAGAGAATGTGCACACAAATATCCAGCCTGCTCTATCGTATACATGATCCTCACCCCTCCAGGAAGCATCTGGAAATGAGTGTAGGGGGACAGTTACAACACGCTGTGTGCCTGTTCAACTTATTACAGCCCCATCCAGAATCAGCGCATGCAAAATGCCTATAGCTGGAGTGCCCAGTCGTTGGGATCTAATGCCTGATTTTCTGAGAGGGAACGGATGTAATAACAATAGAAATAAAGTGCACAATAAACGTAAGGCACTTGAATCATCCTGAAATCATCTCCCCCCGCCGCCGCCGTGTCCACGGAAAATTTGTCTTCCACAAAACTGGGCCCTGCCAAAAAGGTTGGGGATCGCTGGCCTATAGTGCCACCACCTAGAGAAACTCTGAAGGCAAACATGAACGCACCACACACACACACAGACACACATGCACACAGAATTAGAATCCCTTGAACACATACACACAGAGAACAGCCTACCTCATACATGCTCCTAAACATAGACATGACCTGACCCACACAGCATCAGACAAACATAGACAATACAAAAGATGTGTATAACCAGCCACATACAGCATTCCGCAGTGATTCGTATGTACATTACGAGTCAAGACATCCAGGTAAACAGTCAAGCAACACAGACTACAAGTGACCAATGTACAGCTGCAGGTTAAAGAGAGTGTAACACACTATTCTATAGCTAAAATATAGAATCATTTGTGAGTGCTCAGTTGTGTCTGACTCTTTGCAACCCCATGGAGTGTATCCCGCCAGGGTCCTCTGTCCATGGGATTCTCCAGGCAAGAATACTGAGTTCCCATTTCCTCCTCCGCAGGATCTTCCCTACCCAGGTATTGAACCTGGGTCTCTTGCATTTCCTGCATTGGTAGGCAGATTCTTTACCACTGAGTCACCTGAGGAGCCACAGAATCTTTTCGTGAAGCTTAGCTACCTAATCTTGTTAATTTTGCGTTTCAAAATATCTCTAGAAGAGCATGTCTTGACTTGTAATGTGCATCCGAATCACTGTGGAATCTTGTCACAGTACAGATTCTGATTCTGTAGCTCTGGGTGGGGCCTGAGACTCAGCATTTCCAACAAGCACTCAGGCTGTACTGATGCTGCTGGTCTACAAGGTTCTAAAGCACTGGTTCTCAAACTTGGCTACACAGTCAGCGCACCCAGAGGGAGGGATGCCTGGGTTCCATCAGAGAATTTGATTTAATTGCCTGAGGGTGATACCCAGTCATAGGCATTCCCAAGGCTCCCTGATTATTCTAACATACTGCCAAGTTTGGGGACCACAGTTCCAGCCAACCACTCCTCCCCCTATGATATTGCAACCAGCACAAATTCATCTGCTCTGATCCTTGACTCCTGGTTGTACGCTTCCCACACAATGCACTTTCACATAGCCCCAAGAGAGATCGTATCGCTGATCCCATGCTGAAGCTCCCCTTCTGCTTCTTATAAAGGGTGTGAATTTTATTCTACATTTGACAATATGTTAATTTCTCTTATAATAGTAGTTTTCAAACTTGGCAGCACCTTAGAATTACCCGAGCCCCACCTGCAGAGGTTCAATCCAGTTGAATTGTGGTTCATATTTAACAAGACAAACCATACAACATAAAACTAAAGCCCAGGCAATCCTGACATGCAGCCAGGATTGAGGTCGACTGACCTACAATACCGAGCCCAGACCACTCTTGATGGTGAAGGCATCTCTTTTCTTTGTCCGTCTCCAGCGCCCCGCCTAATCCCCTGCCTCTTGCATGCCCTCCTCACCACATTTCTGGGCATTTCTGTGTATGTTCTATTGTTCCATACTTCTGGGATTTTGCCCATTATATTCTGTTTTTCTGAAATGCCCTTTCATACTTTCATATTTGGAAAATTCCTCTTTCCAGGGTTAACTCTTTAGTAAAATTCTTTCTGATCAACAATGATAGATTTAATTATTCTTTCTTGGAGGCTACCTTTGGTTCATTAGCATATATCTATGATAACCCATTGTAAGTACATTATACTTATATATATATAATCTCCCACATTAAATCAGGAGCTCGGTGAGGAACCTGAGCTGCAAGGTAGTGTAGGAGAAAGAGTCCGGCAGAAGTGGGCAAGGATCTCTCTTCTTCTCCTACTTAACTGAAACTGTGGAAAAATTATTGACCTCTGTGTGGCTTATTAAAAAGCAGAGACATTACTTTGCCAACAAAGGTCCATCTAATCAAAGCTATGGTTTTTCCAGTAGTCATGTATGGACATGAGAGTTGGACTATAAAGAAAGCTGAGTGCCCAAGAATTGATACTTTTGAATTGTGGTGTTGGAGAAGACTCTTGAGAGTCCCTTGGACTGCAAGGAGATCCAAACAGTCCATTCTGAAGGAGCTCAGCCCTGGGATTTCTTTGGAAGGAATGATGCTAAAGCTGAAACTCCAATACTTTGGCCACCTCATGCGAAGAGTTGACTCATTGGACAAGACTCTGATGCTGGGAGGGATGGAGGCAGGAGGAGAAGGGGATGACAGAGGATGAGATTGCTGGATGGCATCACTGACTCAATGGATGTGAGTCTGAGTGAACTCCGGGAGTTGGTGATGGACAGGGAAGCCTGGCGTGCTGTGACTCATGGGGTGGCAAAGAGTCGGACACGACTGAGGGACTGAGCTGAACTGAACTGAACTGTGGCTTGGTTTCCTCCTTTGGAAATATGAACAGGAACACATGCTGGTGAGGGCTGTGGTGGAGAAGGCACAGACAATGACCAGAGCGGGGGTTCGACAAATGACAGAGCTCACTATGTCCCACGGCCTTTGGGTTTAGTGCTCTTTCCAGAATGCAGCTGGAGTTAAGGCAGCTTCATCCATCTGACCTGGAATGTTAAAACTGGGAGGTGTGCACATGACCAGGACCATAGTAAGTTCTGGAAAATAATTCTTGAAAATCGAATGTCCTCAATAGTAACTATAAAGGTGTTGATAAACTTTCATCCATGAACCTCACTCTGGTGAAGCTTAGGTGAACCTCCCTGCTGCTGCCGCTAAGCCGCTTCAGCCATGTCTGACTCTGTGCAACCCCAGAGATGGCAGCCCACTAGGCTCCCCTGTCCTTGGGATTCTCCAGGCAAGAACACTGGAGTGGGTTGCCATTTCTTTCTCCAATGCATGAAAGTGAAAAGTGAAAGTGAAGTTGCTCAGTCGTGTCTGACTCCTAGCAACCCCATGGACTGCAGCCTCCTAGGCTCCTCCGCCCATGGATTTGCCAGGCAAGAGGACTGGAGTGGGGGGCCACTGCCTTTTTCTTTAGGGAAATGAGAGAACAAAATGAACAAGCTGCCCACACAGAGATGTTCATGGCTGTGTCATCTACGTTAGCAAAAGGAAACGAAAGGCCTGAACAGCTTCTAAATGGTAAAAAATGGAATTGGTAAGGTGAATTATGGCACATCTTCATAAAGTCATATAATACAGTTTTTCAAAAGCTCAGAAACTAGTGACAGAAAGTGAAAAGGGTAAAGCTGGCTTAAAACTCAACATTCAAAAATCTAAGATCATGGTATCTGGTCCCATCACTTCATGGCAAATAAATTGGGAAAAGTGAAAACAGTGACAGATTTTATTTTGGGGGGTCAAAAGTCACTGCTGATGGAGACCGTAACCATGAAGTCAAAAGACACTTGCTCCTTGGAACAAAAGCTATGTCAAAATTAAACAGCATATATTAAAAAGCAGANGATCATGGTATCTGGTCCCATCACTTCATGGCAAATAAACTGGGAAAAGTTTATTTTGGGGGGCTCAAAAGTCACTGCTGACGGAGACCGTAACCATGAAGTCAAAAGACACTTGCTCCTTGGAACAAAAGCTATGTCAAAACTAAACAGCATATATTAAAAAGCAGAGACACCATTATGTCAACAAAGGTCGAATCATCAAAGCTATGGTTTTTCCAGTAGTCACGTACAGATATGAGAAGGCTACGTGCTGAAGAACTGGTGCTTTTGAACTGTGGTGTTGGAGAAGACTCTTGAGAGCTCCTCGCACTGCAAGGAAATCAAACCTAAAGGAAGTCAACCCTTGCATTCTTTGGAAGGACTGATGCTGAAGCTCTAATACTTTGGCCATCTGANGCTGAAGAATTGGTGCTTTTGAACTATGGTGTTGGAGAAGACTCTTGAGAGCTCCTTGCGCTGCAAGGAAATCAAATCTAAAGGAAGTCAACCCTTGCATTCTTTGGAAGGACTGATGCTGAAGCTCTAATACTTTGGCCATCTGATGAGATGAGCTGACTCATTGGAAAAGACCCTGATGCTGGGAAAGATTTAAAGCAAAAGGAGAAGGGAGTGAAAGGGGATGATCTGGTTAGATAGCATCACTGACTCAATGGACTAAATTTGAGCCAGATCGCAGAAACAGTGAAGGACAGGGAAGCCTGGCATGCTGCAGTCCATGGGGTCGCAGAGCCAGACATGACCTAGCGGCTGAACAACAGCAACCAGAGACCTATAGAAATGCAGGGGAAATGCTATGTTCCAATATTAAAAATTTTAAAGACACATATAAAATGATTATGTTGGGATTATTATTTATCTGAATTTCATCTGCAGGTGAAAAATACTCAAAGGAAATGTGTTGAAAGGAAATGTCATGCTTCTGCTTTATGGTTGTATATGTCTTGTTTTTTCTTCCTTGGTATAAAAAAGAATTTATCTTAATGTCTCTTTTTGATACAGCTAGTCCTTCTCTTTTCTCAGGTACAGAAATTGGTCTATTTTATAAGTCTTTGCGGAGTGCTTATATCAGATGAGAACTAGCCTTCTTCTTTGAGGAGCTATGGTCTCATGGATCAGACAGAAAGAGAAATAGAAAATGATACTGAAATGTGAGAAGGAGGAAGCAGTATCAGAATAAGGAAAAGAGCAAAGGGTTTAGAATGGAAAGCCCTGTGTCCTAGTTGCGATCTGTGTGGGTCAGTTCTTACCACTCCTATTAAAATCCCCTGATGCCTCCTTGACTCTCCCAGCAAAAAAAGCCAAACTACTTACAATGGTCCCCCAAATCCCTCATGACCTGGGTCAGCTCCCTGACCTCATCACCTAGCTCCTTCTTCCATGCTTAGCTGTCTGCAGCCACTCTGGTCTCTTTGCTGAAATTTCATTCACCAAGTCAAATATGCTGGTCCCAGGGCCTTTGCAACGATTGCTTCCTCTGCTAAAATCTCTTCCCTGCCACCTAGATATCACCAGCTCTCTCACTTTCCACCAAGTCTTTATTCAAGTGCTGTCATTTTGCTGCAAGTGGCATTATTTTGTACCTTTTTTATGGCTGAGTAATATCCCATTTGGATGGAATTGTTATACTGAGTGAAGTTATACTGAGGGAAGTCAGAGAAATGTTATACTGAGTGAAGTCAGACAGAGAAAGACAAATATCGTATGATATCACTTCTATGCGGAATCTGAAAACATGGTGCAAATGAACCTATTTACAAAACAGAAATAGAGTCATGGATGGTAACTTATGGTTACCAAGGAGGAAAGGCAAGGAGGGATAAACTGGGAGCTTGAGACTGGCACACACACACTGCTGTATATAAAATAGGTAACTGATAAGGGCACACGGTACAGCGTAGGGAACTTCACTCCATACTCTGTAATGACCTGTATGAGAACAGAATCTAAAAAAGAGTGAATATATGTGTATGTGTAAGGAATTCACTTTGCTGTGCAGCAGAAGCTAACACTACATTGTCAATAAACTACACTCCAATAAAAATTAACTTTTAAAATGTAACAAAAAAGCTGTCATTTTAATGAGGCTTTCCTTGACCATTCTCCAAGAAATTACAGCCCCTGAGTCTTCCTGCACAATGTTCTGATTTATTTTTTATGGCGCTTGTCACTATCAGATGTGCTACCTAGCACGTATTTATCATTTAGTTTCTGCCTCACTCCATGAAAACTTAAACTCCTCATAGGCAGGGATTTCTTTCTGTTTTCTTCACTTGCTATTTTGCCAGAGCCTAGAATGATGCCCAGCACATCGTTGGTCCTCAATAAATATTTGTTGAATAAATAAAGAATGAGCAAGCCTCAGTGTTTGTCTATAAAAAGGGGCATGCTGATACTCTCTTTCCATTGAGTCATGGTGTCAGAGCAGCTGGCACTCAACAGGCACACAGGCAACATGGGTAAAGGGTAACCATTGAGTTTATCTCCATAAAGATCAGAGGGCTGGACAAGCAGAGCTCCACCAACCAGAATCTGCTATAAATGAGACAAGGCACCACCAACAAAGCTTCAGTGCCTACCTTGGAGACTGAATTTTAATGAAAAAAAACAGGCTTCTTTGCTACACTCAGTGGCATAGGCTGTCAACAGCCCAGGGAAGAAAAAAAAGAAAAGAAGATGAAATGCACCTCGGCTATTTTTGTATCCAGGAAAGTGTACAGCCTTTTCTTTAAATAATAAAACCAGAAAAACAAAAAGTAATCAGTTTAACAAGTTAGATCTAGCTCTTGTCAAAGGAAATATTTTTTTAAGCCAACACTAAGCAACTCTCCCAACGCTGTAAAGTCTTCAAATGTGAAACTCTTGGAGCTTGAAAAGGTCTGTCTCACCCAGTGAAAATGCTTCCAATAATACCCAGAAACAAGATTCATTAAAAGCTATCTTTAGCAAGATCAGCGATTTTGTTATTATCCTGTGTCCTTCATAAAATGCACCACAGATCTCCACTGTGAATAACAACAGGGGGAGTGAGGGAAGGATGGGAAGAAAAGCTGCCCCTGGCTCCAGGGAATTGCCTTCCTGTGATGAGAGAGGGAAGGAAAAACAAGAAGAGAAGGATCTAGGAATCTAAAGATAAATTCACACTAGGAGCAGCAGAATCTTTAAGAAAAATAGTATTATGCCACTGGGATACATTTCATGAGGAAAAAGAGTTTTGTGTGTCTTCCATATGTCAGAGTAGTGACACAAAGTTTTAATAACATTTGAGATGAGAACAAAAGACAGAGTTCCAGGGGACTGTTGGGGATGGCCAGAGGGACAGAGGGACAAAGGGACAGCCCTAGCTAGAGTGGAGTTAGCAGTCGATTGATATCTGTTGAATAAATGTGTAAATGAATAGATGGATACAAAAATNATACATTTCATGAGGAAAAAGAGTTTTGTGTGTCTTCCATATGTCAGAGTAGTGACACAAAGTTTTAATAACATTTGAGATGAGAACAAAAGACAGAGTTCCAGGGGACTGTTGGGGATGGCCAGAGGGACAGAGGGACAAAGGGACAGCCCTAGCTAGAGTGGAGTTAGCAGTCGATTGATATCTGTTGAATAAATGTGTAAATGAATAGATGGATACAAAAATGAAGCAGTGAACTGCCAAAATACTCTCGCATACTCATATCCCATTAGCTATTCTTAAGTAACCTGAGATTCAATTGATGGAGTCTCCCCAAACTCAGGGANAGGGACAGAGGGACAGCCCTAGCTAGAGTGGAGTTAGCAGTCGATTGATATCTGTTGAATAAATATGTAAATGAATAGATGGATACAAAAATGAAGCAGTGAACTGCCAAAATACTCTCGCATACTCATATCCCATTAGCTATTCTTAAGTAACCTGAGATTCAATTGATGGAGTCTCCCCAAACTCAGGGAGTGGGGAAGAAAGAGACCAGGACAGCTGAATCCATATGGGACAGTTAATTACCCCCCAAAAGAGAGGGCTTGATCATCGTAAGAACAGGTGCAGGAATCTGAAATTCTTTATGGAACTGTACTGCCCAAACCCTCTGTTTCTTGTGAGACTGTAAATCTATTTTTCAGGGTATGTTAATTAGCTATCAGACACTTACTGTGTACCCGGCATTGTGCTAAGCACTTTAGACGCATGAACTTAATCCTCCAAACAGCCTCTGAGGAAAATGTGGTTAAGTCAAGGACTCTGGAGCATCAGGGCTAGAATCTAGCTGTATTGCTGACAGGTGGAATGGACTTGGGCAGTTATGCAACTTCAGTTTACACATCTGTAAAATGGGGATAATAATACTACCTATCTCAGACACTTGTTAGGGCTCAAGAGTTAATCCATACCTAGCACTTACAACATATCTGGCACCAATAAATGCTACAGACGTATTAAGTAATATTATTGCTATTGTGTGGATGAGGAAACTTGAGACCCAAAGAGGTGAACATCACACCATCAAGATGCTGAAGAGCTAGAATTACAAGAGCAATTTTTTTTTTCTCCTGCATTCATCTTCATTCTCTCCATTCCTCAGATTTTTATGTCAAGGAACCCAAAATCCTGAATCTTATAAAAATGGCTCTACATCAGCTCTTAAGCTGTTATATCACAATTTTGGGAAACTAGGAATGGAAACATATGGATACCAGAGAGTTTTAGAAGGCAAACATTTCTAGAACTTGGCACTTTGATAGGTTGCACAGGAAGAATGAAGGAGGTCAGTGTAGTTCCTGATTTTCCAGCCTGGGAACCTGGGGGTGAAGTAGGAAGACTTCATTTGAGGTGACGGGCTGGGGAAAGGATGCCAAGTGCTGGGTTAAACTTCTGGGTTTAAACTTTGTTTGATACATCTTACTCAGGAGGCAGCAAGGTATCTGGGTCCTCACCTAAGCTTAGAATCCTGGGATAAAGTTCAGATCAGAGAGTCATCAGAATATAAGAGGGTGAAACTGGAAATATGATGGAGGTGCCCCCGGGGAGAGTTCTGAGCATGGGAGAAGTGGGGGATCCAGCAGGAAGCACTCAGAAATACAGAGGAATAAGTGGAAGAAAAGAAGCCCCCAAGCGGATTGAGACAGTCAAATTTCAAAATCAGGGGTATGTTGCCGTGTATCTGCTCTCCCCAAAATAAAATGAATGTAATGCATAGCAAGCAATTCAACTGTGCAGTTTGGAGAGAGAGAGATTGTTGCGGTTCAGTTGCTAAGTCATGTCCAACACGTTGCAGCCCCGTGGATGTCTCTGTCTCGACTTCCTGTCCTTCATTATCTGCTGGAGCTTGCTCACTCGTGTCAATTGAGTCAGCGCTGCTGTCTAAACATCTCATCCTCTGTTGCCTCCTTCTCCTCCTGTCCTCAATCTTTCCCAGCATCAGGGTCTTTTCCAGTGAGTCGGCTCTTCACTTCAAGTGGCCAAAAGACTGGAGCTTCAGCTTCAGCATCAGTCCTTCCATTGAAGAGTCAGGATTGAGTTCCTTTAGGACTGGCTGGTTTGATCTCCTTACTGTCCAAGGGACTCTCAAGAGTCTTCTGCAGCACCACAGTTTGAAAGCATCATTTCTTTGGTGCTCAACCTTCTTTATGGTCCAGGTCTCACATCCCTACATGACTACTGGAAAAACCATAGCTTTGACCATACAGATCTTTGTTGGCAAAGTGATGTCTCTGCTTTTGTAATGTGTTGTCTAGGTTTGTCATAGCTTTTCTTCCAAAGAACAAGTGTCTTTTAACCTCATGGCTGCAGCCACTGTCCACAGTGATTTTTGAGCCCAAGAAAGTAAAATCTGTCACTGTTTCCACTTTTTCCCCCTCTATTTGCCAGGAAGTGATGCCATGATCTTAGTTTTTTTAATGTTGAGTTTTAAACCAGCTGTTTCACCCTCTTCTTTCACTCTCATCAAGAGACTCTAGACGGAGAGGTAAAGAAACATACCTACAAAGACAGGAAAACACACAAAGTGAAGAGTAGCCATGAATTCACCTGTGATTTTCCTCAGTGGAAGTAGGTGTTTAGAATGACTATGACAAGGACATACAAGTGAGTAGCTCTCAACTGATCTTAGAAGCTACACAGAGTATAGACATCTTGCTACTCTGATTGACAGCTATTAATAAACAAAACTACTGGATTTATTCCGCATTATAGTTGAGCTAAGAGGTGGAGAAATGTGGGGTGGCTTATGATGTACTTACTTGAGGCTTTATCTCTCTGGGAAACTTGGATTCTATTATGAAATAAACATCAATGCTGCAGGAGCAGGCTTCCTGAGTGGGATAAAAGAGAAGAACCTGGGGAGAGGGACCACCTAGTGAGTATTTTACAGCTGTTGAAAAAGCTATAGATTTTCCCTGGACAAGTCTGGCATGAGAAGTTAGGCTGTTTTATCTTCCAAAACTAGCTACTGGGGACTCAGTCACTCCACAGGCTGGGCTCAACCCAGAGAATGCAAATTTAGCAAACACCACTGCAGACCTTATTTGCAGATAATTTGGCTAAGACAGGCTTGCAAGGAGGAGACACAGAGGGGAAACAGAAGCACGAGATTTAGAATCAGTAAGTTAAATTCCCTCTTCTACAACATTCCAGCTGCGGGATCCCAAGCAAGCCTTTTCTCCCAATCTGAGTCTGGATTTTCTCTTTTTCCTGTGCAATACCACTATAGTGTTTGTCTCTCAGTACTGTTGGGAGGATGTATGGTGAAATGCCAAGTTCCTGGTCCACAGGAAGTGATCATTTACCACTAGTCCTTCCAAGAAGATACACCAGCTGACATACAACTGCAGACTAATGGAGAGCTATTAACCTCCTTATAAGCAGGAACTTTGTCAAGAAACCTATGCATAGTACCTATAGATGTTTTATTATGCTTTAACATAGTAAAAAAAAAAAAAAGTTTTAAATAGAAGGAAAATCAGATAAAGAAAATTTACAGCTATTGAATGTTTATTTGGTCCATCACATTAACTCTTTTAATTCTCTGAGCCATGTGCTAAGTAAAAGCATTCCCAGTTTAAAGATAAGGAGGCTAAAAGACATGGAGTCATTTACATAAGGATGAGTTGGAGAACTTGGAACTGAACCAGGTTTGNAAAATTTACAGCTATTGAATGTTTATTTGGTCCATCACATTAACTCTTTTAATTCTCTGAGCCATGTGCTAAGTAAAAGCATTCCCAGTTTAAAGATAAGGAGGCTAAAAGACATGGAGTCATTTACATAAGGATGAGTTGGAGAACTTGGAACTGAACCAGGTTTGTTAGATACTTAAAGTGAAAGTGAAAGTTGCTCAGTCATGTCCGACTCTGCAACCCCATGGACTGTACAGTCCATAGAATTGTCTAGGCCAGAATACTGGAGTGCACAGCCTTTCCCTTCTCCAGGGGATCTTCCCATCCCAGGGATCAAACCCAGGTCTCCCACATTGCAAGNGACTCCTGCATTGACAGGTGAATTTTTTACCACTGTGCCACCTGGAAGCCCCAAAATAATAGCAGATCAAAGGGATCTTTATATTGGTTTAAAAAAAAACCCAACAAGCTTTGGCAAATGTTGATATAATCGCCATCAGCACATGCATCATTCTTATCAGCTTCAACACTGTCATTACCGTCAGGGGAGCATCGTTATCATCACCATGACAGTGGCCACTCTTACAATGGAAATCAGTACCACAGCCTTCCCTGATGACTCAGACTATAAAGAATCTATGTGCAGTGCAGGAGACCTGGATTTGATCCCTGGGCTGGAAAGATCCCCTGGAAAAGGGAATGGCAACTCACTCCAGTATCTTGCATGGAGAATTCCATGGACCAAGGAGCCCAGTGGACTACAGTCCATAGGGTTACAAAAGAACGGGACACAATTGAGCCACTAACACTTTCTTTCACCACATCCTTACCACTAATGTAAACACCTTCATCCATATAAAGATAACTGCTGTAGCAGTTTCCACCATTGTGCCATCATCTTTGCAGTTTTCACCTTTATGATCAATCATCCGTTTTGCATCCTTTTCCATAAGGAATTGTTATTAATATCCTAAGTATAGCTATTGTCTTTATCAATCTATTTATTAAACAAACATGTATCACTCATCTAATATGGCCAAGCACCATGACAGTAGGGAACAAGTAAGTCAGAAATGACCCCTGTCTGCCAATGAAGACAGATGTTGAAACAGATATTTACAGAAGTGTTATTAATATTGATATTCATGAGGTATGGTACTGTGACAAGGCACAGGGAACAATTTTGTTTGAATGAGTCTGTGATGGTCTCTGGGAAGAAATGATTTTAAGTTGAACCTTAAAAAAATATATATGTGGGAGTTATCTAGCTAAAGATGGCATGGAAATAGGAAATCTCAGGCTGAAGAAATAGTAATTCACAAGGGAAACCAAAAGCCCATGGCAGGTATATGATGTTCTAGCCTCATTAGTCAGAGAAGGCAACNGTGATGGTCTCTGGGAAGAAATGATTTTAAGTTGAACCTTAAAAAAATATATATGTGGGAGTTATCTAGCTAAAGATGGCATGGAAATAGGAAATCTCAGGCTGAAGAAATAGTAATTCACAAGGGAAACCAAAAGCCCATGGCAGGTATATGATGTTCTAGCCTCATTAGTCAGAGAAGGCAACGGCATCCCACTCCAGTACTCTTGTCTGGAAAATCCCATGGATGGAGGAGCCTGGTAGGCTGCAGTCCATGGAGTCGCGAAGAGTCGGGCACAACTGAGCGACTTCACTTTCTCTTTTCACTTTCATGCATTGGTGAAGGAAATGGCAACCCACTCCAGTGTTCTTGCCTGGAGAATCCCAGAGACAGTGGGTCCTCGTCTATGGGGTTGCACAGAATCGGACACGACTGAAGTGACTTAGCACCAGCAGCCTCATTAGTAATAAACATTTAATTAAAAAGAAGTGTCATGGTCACCTATCAAGTTGGCAAAGATTATTTGAATATTAATGCCCAGTTTTGTCAAGAATACCATCAGAGTAGCATTCCCTTAGACTACATGGGAAACTTGCACAGATTTCTGGAAGGCACTGTCGAACAGATCAAAAACTGAAAAAAAAAAAGTCACCATTTTAGAAATTATTTTCTAGGAATGTATCCTCATGTAAAAATAAAAACCACAGAGACGTTTAAAAAAATAATAATAATTCTAGTACCACCACATGGTAAATGAATAAATGAATATTGCACGGCCATTAAAATTACATTTTAGGAAATACGTATTGACATAGGAGATTGCTTATGATATAATGTGAAATGACTAATAACAGAGTACGCATCAGTGTATGCAGAGTCGGTAGTCAGGATGGGCTGGGGCATGCTGTACTGATAAACAACTCTTGCATCTCAATGGCCGAATTCTGCAAACGTTTGCTTCTTACTCTTATCCCAGTCAGGTCCAGGTGACATAGCTCTCCTTTGATGAGAAAACCAGGGACTCAAGGAGACTTCTGCCATAAGACAAATAAGGCAGAGACAGTATGGGGCTGATAGTAAAGGGAGTTTTGAGGTCAGACTGGGAAAGGTGTGCCTCATCACCCTCCCATTCTTTCTATCAGGTTGTCTCATATCCCAGCTAACTTTAAAGAAAGTAGAGAGGGACTTCCTTGGTGGGCCAAGGAAGTGTGATTAAGACTCCACACTTGCAATGCAAAGGGCAATCCCTAGTCAGGGAGCTAGGCCTCCCAGGCCTTGTGGCCCAGCCAAAATAAATAAATAAAGTGGAGAGATGTACATATGGAAGGATATATGGATAACTGGTGAGAACGAATAATCTCTAATACATTACGACCTCTATTTTTAGAACAGCAGTCTGCGTGTCTGTTCATGTATCTATTGATCATCAGTTGACTATCCACCTGTTCACCTATCCATGCCTCCATTCACCCATTGATTTGTCAAATTATATTTAGGAAGAGATTGGAAGGAATACATGGATGTGCTTAGAATGATTATATATAGACAGACTGGGTGAATGTTTTTCTCTTATCTTCTTCTAAATTTTCTAAGTTTATTACATTGTAGGTGCACTTATATAATCAGAAGAAAAGATGTTCCATTTAATTTTAAAAAGAGCAAGCCAACACACTTCAGTAATTTCCTTGATTGAGGGGGAGGATAGTTTGAATTAGCAACATCCTGAGTTATAGACTGTTTGCAAAGAGATACAGCTTTATTACTTTTAACTAGCATCTTGGACCTGCTTTAATGAATAGGTAGGAATGATTTATAATTAGCCTAGTAATTGTTTGCATCTAATTGAATGCTTCTAAAGTGGCTTGAGAACTTTCTTACGTGCTTCCAAATGTCAACTAAATTTCTCTTTTTAGTGTCGCCAATTCTTGAATGGATGGAATCTAAATTGATGAGCTTTTATTGTGAACAAATCAAAATAAATGCTCACACTAACAGGAAAATGAAACTCTACATGATAGGGGAGAAGCATTGCCCAACAGAGATATTTACTAGTGTCCCCTGTGAGGGGCTCAGGAGTAACATGATTTCCATCATATAGGAATGCACAGGGACTTCCCTGGTGCTCCAGTGGCTAAGACTCTGCATTCTCAATGAAGAGGGCTCAGGTTTGATCCCTGGTCAGGGAACTAGAATTCACATGCTGCACCTAAGTGTTCGTGTGCACTAAAGATTCTGCCTGCCGAAACTAAAAAGGATCCTGAAGATCCCACATACCACAGCTAAGACCCTGCACAGCCAAATAAATAAATAATATTTTTTTTTTTTAAAAAAAGGAAGGTACAGAATTATTTTTCTCCAACCCACACATGTAAAGGGGCTAGATCCTATCTTCTACCCTAAGATAGACTCAAAGACCCCTCTTGTTTTCATTGTACCCGTCCAGGAACACTTCCTAAAGGAAAGTCTGAGTGTGTTTGACCACCTATTCTGTTTCGTCTTGGAGGAGACACTCTCTCAGTTTTGCCAGAGTGGCCTTCCCAACAGCCAGAGAGGCCTTCCCGAACAGCCTGCTTCCCACCACCCCGGGCCTTCGCATATGCTCCCACCATAGCCTCACTGAGCTTCCTTCCTCTTTATCTCTGCTTGCCTCTCACCAGTACTTCAGAACTCAGTTCCCTTTTCCCAGCAGAACCCCTGTTTAAGCCAAATCCACCCCCCCCCAATCACATACCATGTATCTTTCTTTCAAGTGCTCATCTTAGGAATAGCTTTACAATTTATGTGGAATTTTGATTTCTGCCCATTTCCTCAATTAAAAGGCAAGTTCCATGATGACAGGGCAGCCTGTCATTTTGTCCTTCTTTATTTCCTCCAGGTTTAAACACTGGGCCTTGGCACAGAACAGGCACTCAATCAGTATGTGGTGAACTCAGGGATAAACGAAGGATTTGGTGAGAAAACCATGGCACAGAGAGTTTAAGTAACTAGCTTTGTAACCAGAAGAACCATTCTGCCTCCTTACACAGTTGTATTATGAAACTAGAAAAAAAAATAATAAATGGTAATTCACTTGAATAAATAATGCTAGAGATGCCTAACGGAGATAGCCACCATTTATTGTCACAAACTTGATGCCAAGTGCTTTAGTGTAATAGTCAATCTTCACACACCTCTGTGGTTGGTTTATTATTCAAATTTTGTGAATCAAAGTTTCAGGAAATTAAATAACTTTGGGGGAGGTATATAAAAATTCTTTTAAAATAGAAAATATTTTAGACTTGTTGAGAAATAATGACAAAACCCTACAAGATCAGACAGAATTAGCTGGCAGAATGAAGACTCAAAATCAGAACTGCTTGACTCCAAACACCTTAAGTATAACTCTTATGCTCACCTGGTCCCTAAACTTCAAACAATGATAACTGAGATACGTTATAGAGAGTGATTAGACAAGGATGGTGAGACTGTGAGAGTTCAGAGAGTGAAGAAATGAGTTTTGGCTGGAGGAAAGAGGGAAAGCTTGGTAGGAAATTTGATATTTGAGTTGGTCCATCTGTGAAGCTGTGGAGATGGGCAGTGACATAAGAAATGGCAACTGTACTCCAATAGCGCCGATGGTAAAGAATGCACCTGCCAATTCAGGAGACATAAGAGACACAGGTTCAGTCCCTGGGTTGGGAAGATCCCCTGGAGGAAGGCATGCAATCCACTCCAGTATTCTCACCTGGAGAATCCCATGGACACAGGAGCCTGGCTGGCTGTAGTCCATAGGGTTGCAAAGAGTCAGACACGACTCACAGACACACACATATATATTTGAGAAAGAGAAAAGGAGACAGTTTACAAAACTGGTAACCTGTTTACCACTAGGAATGAGACAAGCTGAGATTCAGCTTTACATTCTTGGTCAAAAGGAACTTTAGAATGATCTCTATTTTGGTAATCTGTTGCATGGAGAAGATATTCATGTAGAATCTGTGTAATTAAAATTCAATTTTAGAAGCATAGAGATCAGGTTCATTTCAAGAACAAATTTGGAAGCCAGACTTTCTCCTCTATAGAATGAAACTTATTTTCAGAACAGTCAGGTCCCTGGGTAGAGCCCAGCCTGCAAGGTGATAGTCTACAGACCATGCACAGAGGTGGTGGAAGGGCAGAAGAGCAGGTAAAGGCAAGCTAAAGAAGAAAAAGAAGGCCATTTTCTACTGCAGGGTCAGTGTTCTAGACAAGCCTAATGAAATTCCTGCTGGTGACACTGCCCCATTGTGGGAAGTGTCATTAATTCTAACACCTCCCACAAACTTTCTTTTGAAAGACTTTTTCTCATTATTATTATTTTCCAGTTTTATTTAGATATAACTGGCATGTAGCTCTGTGTAAGTTGTGTAGCATAATGACTTGACTTACATACATTTTGTTGAAGAATTTTTTATATGGACCTCTTCCCTGCTGGTTTAGACAGTAAAGAATCTGCCTGCAAGGCAGAAGACAGGTTTGATCCCTGGGTTGGGAAGATCTCCTGGAGAAGGGAATGGTGACCCACTCCAATATTCTTAACTAAAAATTCCATGGATGGAGAAGCCTGGTGGGCTACAGTCTATGGGGTTGCAAAGAATTGGACACGAATGAGTGGCTAACATGCACACACAGTTTGGTTTACAGGTTACCCAGGCTTCTTGGTAGACAATTGGAACAGGATAAGCACTTAACCTCCTCATCTATAAATCTATGGTAAGTAGCCTACAACATGGCTCATAATTTTCTGAACCAAGCAGACATTCCACTTTAGGAGCTTAAAATGCAAGATAGAGAGAGAATGCAGCTTATAGAAATCACCCTCTGAAGCAACAGCACAAGCAAAGAGGATAGAAAGGAAAAGTCATGACCCTGGTTCAATTCCTGGGTTGGGAAGATTTCCTGGAGAAGGAACAGACTACTCACTCCAGTATTCTTGGGCTTCCCTGGTGGCTCAGATGATAAAGAATCTGCCTGCAGTGCGGGAGACCTGGGTTCGATCCCTGGGTTGGGAAGACCCCCTGGAGGAGAGCATGGCAACCCATTCCAGTATTCTTGCTTGGAGAATCCCCATGGACAAAGGAGCTACACTCTATGGGGTCGCAAAGACTTGGACATGACTGAGTGACTAAGCACAGCACAAACGTGAATAAGGACACATCCTAGGTTGCCAGGCACTGGGAAAATAGATGGGGCAAAAATAGAAACAGTGACAGACTTTATTCTCTTGGGCTCCAAAATCACTGTGGACAGTGACAGCAGCCATGAAATTAAAAGACGCTTGCTCCTTGGAAGAAAAGCTATGACAAACCTAGACAGTATATTAAAAAACAGAGACATCACTTTGCTGACAAAGGTCTGCATAGTCAAAGCTATGGTTTTTCCAATAGTCATGTACAGATGTTGGACCATGAGGAAGGCTGAGCATCAAAGAACTGATGCTTTCAAAATATGGTGCTGGAGAAGACTCTTGAGATTCCCTTGGACTGCAAGGAGATCAAACCAGTAAATCCTGTAGGAAATCAGTACTGAATATTCATTGGAAGGACTGATGCTGAAGCTGAAGCTCCAATACTTTGGAAACCTGACGCAAAGACCCTGGCGCTGGGAGACATTGAGGACAGGAGGAGAAGGGGGCAACAGAGGATGAGATGGCTGTATGACATCATAACTCAATGGACATGAGCTTGAGCAAATTCAGGGAGATAGTGAAGGACAGGGAAGCATGGCTTGCTGCAGTCCATGGGGTCCCAAAGAGCTGGACAGGACAGAGCCACTGAACAACGATATAGAAGTGGGAGAAGAGAGTCAGGAAAGCTGGAGACACAAACGCTCTGTTACCAAAATGGTGGAACAGTGAGTAGAGAGCAGTGGAGGATGGTGTTCAGATCTGTGCTCACAATGACGAGGATTCTGTGGCTGAGAGACTAGACATCCTGAATGTTACAGAGATACTGTGGTGGTGCTCAGTCATTCTGGGGTTCCCACTTTCTCCTACATTCTACAGAGAAAGAGAGAATTGCTAAATGTGTGGCTTTGAAACCAGATTATCAGAGCTTCTAATTGTGACTCTACTAATATATCAGTTAAATTGTGTAGGTCATGGATCAGAAATTTTAAAAATGCCACAAGTTTCTGAGGCTCAAAGCAATAAAGTTTTATTTCTTGCTTCTTTTATATATCCATTAAGCATCATTGGGAGGCTCTATGCCTGGCGGCACAGTAAAGAATCCACCTGCAATGCAGGAGACGCAGGTTCAGTCCCTGTATCAGGAAGATTCCCTAGAGAAGGGAAAGACTACCTATTATTCTTGCCTGGGAAATGCCATGGACAGTGGGACCTGGGATTGGAAAAGGGTTGTACACGACTTAGCAACTAACAACAACATGCTGTGTCCTATATGTCCTGTTCACCAGGCTGATGAAACTGCCACCACCTGAAGTCTTTGCTGATGGGAAAGGTGAATACCAACTTCCACAGGGCAGGGAATTCCCATGATTCCTTGTATCTAGAAAAGTAGAAATCCAAGCATATTTGGATGAACCCCACAGATGAATACTATAACTGCCATTAGCAGTGTGACCTTGAGCAAATTTCTTAACTTTTCTCTACCTCACTTTTCTCATCCTCAGAATGGAGGTAATTATAATACTTAGCAAATCTTTCTGAAAAAAAAGAAAAAAAAATGGAAGCCTGTAGAAGAGCTTAGCCCCAAAAGATAACTCACAATACATTTTCAGTAAGTATTGGCTTTATTGTAGTTTGAAGAAACTGAAAGGGTTAGTCACTCAGTCATGCCCAACTCTTTTCGACCCCATGGACTGTAGTCTGCCAGGCTTCTCTGTTCGTGGGATTTTCCGAGCAAGAATACTGGAGTGGGTTGCCATTCAATTCTCTAGGGGATCTTCCCAATTCAGGTACTGACCTAAGGTATCCTGCGATGCAGGCAAATTCTTTACCATCTGAGCTATTATCCAGAATTATCATAGTTTGGATTTAACATATTCCTATTGGTTAAGAGCCTTGGTTCAGCTTTTCTCCAAGCTTAAACCAATACAAAGAGACATCTCTCCTTACTATTTGCATAGGCTAAGTTTTCTGATTAGCCATTCATTGTCAGGATGTCAAAAAGTTATGTCTAGAAATCTATGGCTTTATAAACAGTTTGAGTGAATTCAGAAATGCAGCCAAATTTTTTTTATGGGTCATTCTTTGAGCCAAGGAAAGAGAAGCTTGTGATTTGGAGAGTTAAAAATTGGACAGAAGGAAAGCCCAGCTGGGAGGAATGGGTCTAAGAGGTAATCTCCAAAGCTTTCTCAGGGCCAGGGACAGTGACCGGGGAAGCTCAGAATGTGGAAACAGAAGGAAGAGCAGGAGGCAGACGAGCAGATGGGAGTTATTTTTAAAAAGAAGCAGCAAAAAAAGTCGTGGGAAGAGAATTCCTTAGACAAGGGAGCCCTGGAACCACAGGTTGGAAAATGGTTCGGAAGTCCTATGGAGAAAAATGTTTGTCTGGATTGTGAGGCTGGACCATTATTCTGGGAAGAGAGAAATTCTTTGAGATAATAGGGAAATGCATATCAGAAGTAGCTCCCACTTATCTCCCACTTTCTATGCCCCAGTGATCTTTGCCTGGTGGTTCAGATGGTAAAGAATCCACTGCAGTGCAGGAGACTTGGATTCAATCCCTGGGTTGGGAAGATCTCCTGGAGAAGCGAATGGCTGCAGACTCCTGTATTCCTGCCTGGAGATTTCCACGGACAGAGGAACTTGGTGAGCTACATAGTCCAGGAGGTTGCAAACAGTCAGACACGACTGAGCAACTAACACTTTCACGTTGACTTTCCATGCCCCAAGCTTCAAAAAGAAGAACACCATTGTTTAAATCAGGAACAACATTCAAGGGACAGAAAACTAACCTTGAGCAACTTTATTGGTTCACACAGTTGCCAAGTCCAAGGTGGGCAACAACTTCAGGCAGAAGTGCGTATGAATGCTCAAACAGCATCAGCAGTGGTATTGATTGCTCTCGGTTTTGTTTTCTCAGTGTTGTTTGCATTCTCAGGCAACCCCTCTTGCTTGCTTCTTTTCTTCCCATCATTCTTATTACAAGAGCATACTTCTCTCCCAGTCACTCTAGCGAGCCTTCTGGGATATTCTGTGATCACTGTTGTCAAGAGAGATGTGGTTTTCTGATTGACCAGGCTTGGGTCACATAACCACAGATAGGGTTCCCAGACCACAGATGGAATCAGCTCTGCTTGAATTACATGCATTGAATGGAAAAATAAAAAAAAGTAACCCTGTGAGGAAAAATTATAGTGTTAAAAATGTGGTAAAGACTGGGGGACAGCCAAACAAGATAAATGAACAATTTTTGTACATCTTAGGAACAACTGCAGTTTCATCAGCAGCACCACCGCCCCCACCCCACCACTTAGAACACCACTCTCAGCGGTATGGAGGACATCTGTCAGGTAAGCACATCTCCAACCTGGCAGGAATTTCAAGACCCATGATGCCTTAGAGTTATAATCTCCCTCAGGCCTACTAATGGGCAATGGACATTGGTTTCCCTGTCTTAAAGAAGCTCAAATCTTTCTTTGAATCCCAGAAAATTAGCTAAAAGCATAAAAGCATGTTTATTTGTTGCTTATTCCATATCCCCAGACCTATACATCTTTCCCTAAGACATGCCTTATGGCTTGCTCTATGTTAGACNCTAATGGGCAATGGACATTGGTTTCCCTGTCTTAAAGAAGCTCAAATCTTTCTTTGAATCCCAGAAAATTAGCTAAAAGCATAAAAGCATGTTTATTTGTTGCTTATTCCATATCCCCAGACCTATACATCTTTCCCTAAGACATGCCTTATGGCTTGCTCTATGTTAGACACTGAAGAAGGCAATGGCACCCCACTCCAGTACTCTTGCCTGGAAAATCCCATGGACAGAGGAGCCTGGTAAGCTGCAGTCCATGGGGTCACTAAGAGTCAGATACGACTGAGCGACTTCACTTTGACTTTTCACTTTCATGCATTGGAGAAGGAAATGGCAACCCACTCCAGCATTCTTGCCTAGAGAATCCCAGGGATGGGGGAGCCTGGTGGGGCTGCTGTCTATGGAGTTGCACAGAGTCGGACACGACTGAAGTGACTTAGCAGCTGTAGCAGTATGTTAGACACATGAGCTAGAATCAGTATACCAAATCCACTTGACACTTGGAGTGACACTGAGAGGCAAACCCTGATCTTATTTGGGGATGTGCTTGGAAAAGTCTCTTCAAGGACTCCCTGGTGGCCCAGTGGTTAAGAATCAACCAGCCAATGCAGGGAACATGGGTTTGATCCCTGGTCTGGGAAGATTCCAGATGCCACAGGGCTATAAAGGCTGCACACCACAACTATTGAAGCCTCTGCACCCTAGAGCTCGTACTTTGCAACAAGAGAAGCCACCACAGTGAGAAGCCCGTGTTCTGCAACTAGAGACAGCCTGTGCACAGCAACAAAAACACAGCACGGCCACAAATAAATAAAATTGTAAAAGAATGTTTTCCAAAAGTCCCCCAGAGAATGTGAATTTTCCATTTCTGGTCGGATCCACCACAGCACAATCTGAGTTATGCAGAATCTGGAGTAAAATCATAAGCATCTTCTTTGTGACCTTCCCTCTCAACTGGACACCCCATACTAGATCAAGGCTCATTTTAGATGTCACCTGCTTTCTGACTGGACTGAACTGCTTTCTGAGCCATGGCCAGCTCCTCTCAAAACAATTAGTTATTTCCTTTTTCCCTTGCTCCCATAATGCGTATAGGTCATATCCAAAGAGCATAGAGTTCCTTTAGGTCAATCTTACTCATTCTGATATCATCAGTTCTTGGGTGGCATTAGTATCTCAGTTATATCCGACTCTTTGCAACCCTATGAACTGCAGCCTATCAGGCTCCGTGGAATTTCCCAGGCAAGAATATTGGAGTGGGTTTCCATTTTCTCCTCCAGGGGATCTTCCCAATCCAGGAATCGAAACTGGGTCTCCTGTATTGCAAGCAGATTCTTTATCACTGAGCCACCAAGGATCTTGGTGGTAGGTAGGTACTTAAATAAAAATGTGTGATGGATGAATGGAGGATTTGCTTATGCAGATTGAGGGGGAAGAAACATTAAGCATGTATAAAATCCCAATCATTAATTATATAGAAAAAAAATTGTCAGCCAGCAAGGGCAAGCAGCTCACATAGAAGCACACAGAAAATTCATAGCTATGTGAGAATTGAGGTGTCCTAATTTTCAAGTCAGAACTCTTACAGAATACTACAGCTCTCTCCCACAGGGAGCACTCATTCTTAGCATATTATATACATTATTTCATTCATGCTTCCTGGTAAGCCTGGCTATTCCTTATTTTAATGATAAGGAAGCAGAGGGTCAGAAAAATGATTGCTAATGCGTTTTCCAACTCGGTGAAAGCTTTAGGAACTGACTATCCAACTCTGTCTCTGAGACTTTTCCTGACTGGTAGAGAAACTGAAAAGTTTCTGGAACCCAGCCTACGTAGCAGAACGTGCATTGAAAGGAAACCTGTGTCAAGATCGTAACCTGAAGTAGAAATGCTTTCAGTATTAATACAAACCCGTGTCATGATGCCCATAGCATGGAAGCCTACTTCTGGATGCCAAAGAGAGCAAGAAGACTTTGGAGGTGCCCACAACTGATTCTGCCCTGGTGGCAGAACAAGAGCTTGACGCAGGGCTTCCTATAGCTCCCAACCTAGTCCTACTTGTGAGAGGAAAGAGATAAGGGAACATACAACCAAAAAAAAAAAGTTTATGTTGAAATTTTTCATGAAATGTCTTTATTTTCTTCCCTAGAAATCCAGTAACTAAGGAAGGATATATTCATTCTTAATCATAATAATAACATCTTACATGTTACCTGCCATATGTACACTATATATAGTCTCAACTGATCCTTGGAACAACTTCACAAGGAATTATTATAATTATCCCCACTGAGGAAAAATGTAATCACGCCATGTTAAGCAACTTGTTTAAGGTCACCCACTTAGAAACTGGTGGGGCACAGAATAGAACTCAGGAAGTCTGACTACAGATTCCACTTACTTAATCATTGTACAAAAATGTATCGTGAAAAGATCAGAAATATTTGAGCTCACATCCTATTCTGAGTTCTCTATAACTGTATAACTCTGTGCAAGCCTTGGTTTCCTCATCTGTAAAATGGATCTAAAAATGCCCCACTAATGAAGTTTTATGATAATCAACATTGTGTCCATGGATATGTAATGTGAAAGGTAATTTTTCAGAGGTAGTACAGAAAGCTTTTGAGTGAAGACATGGTTTGATACCTAGTCTCCTTCATACACTAACTCTCTGTTAATAGACAAGTTCTGCGAAACCCAGACTTGAAATTAGATGTGAAAAATTTTTGTCTGTTAAGCAGGAATAATAATTGCTATTTATTAAGTGTGGTTGTGATCAGTGAATCAAAAACCATATGAAAACGTCCAGCACAGTGACTTGTATACAGTCAGCTCTCAGGGATGTTAATTTTCATTCTTCTTGTTTTGCCAATTGGCTGCCTGTCACGTCTTTAATCATTCAGCCTCAGTCTATGGGGAGGGCCAAATCCAAGATCCAAGGTGCCAGATGCAGACTGGAAGCACCAAGCCCAAAGGAGAGAGAGTCTTTGGGGAATAAGAACATTCTGGGAGTGGGGATGAACTCTGAGAGTCAATGAAGGATTTCAGATTTTGGAGGGTACGAAATGAAGCTTCATTAGATACTACTTAAGTCAGGAGCTGCTTAAGGCAAGGTAAAGTTGTTATAAATATCTAAAGACAATTTATATACCTTTGGTTGTTCATGTTGTTGTTCAGTGTGTAAGGAATTTTGGGGAATACACCAACACACAAAACTTCTAGAACTAATGAGCAAGTTTGGCAAAGTCACAGAATGCAAAACTAATACACAAAAATCTACTGCAATTCCTTTATATCAACAAAAAACCATCTCAATTAAATTAAGAAAGCAATTCTGTTCAAAACAGTATCAAAAAATAAAGTATTTGTGAGTGAATTTAACAAAATAAATGCAAGTCTTACACACTGAAAACCACAAGACATCACTGAGAGGAATTAAAGATGATTTAAATAGTGAAATATACCATATTCATGGATCAAAAGACAATAATTGTTAAGATCTCAATTCTCCCCAGATTTATTTAGAGACTTTGTTCCAGTTATTTAAACTCACCGTGACTGAGTTTTTCTTTGGCAGAATATAAATTATGATTGTACTTTATGTGGTGATAGTACTTTATATTAAGAGTTAACTTAACCACAGAATATATCCATCAAAAGCACTGCTCAGTTAAACCATAAGGCCTGCTATACAATATCGTTGTTCAGCCTTTAAGTCATGTCTGACTCTTTGTGATCCCATGGACGGTAGCCTGCCAAGCTCCTCTGTCTGTGGCATTTTAAATATTGGGATAAGGAGCCATTTCCTTATCCATGGGCTTTTCCTGGACCAGGGATCAAACCTGTGTCTTAGGCACTGGCAGGTGGATTCTTTACCACTGAGCCACCTGGGAAGCTGTGATGTACAACAAGTATTTAATAAACTTCTGTTGGAAGAAAAAAATACAGGAGTTGTCCAAGGTGGCATAATTTTCTCAAATTTATTTAATTTAGTAGTGACTGCTACCAGTTTCCAATCCAGCCAGCATGACCCAAGTAAGAAAGGCAAGCCGCAATTGAAAAGGATGAATTGTTATCTAAGACAGAGCAATTGCATATGCATAGATAATAATATTCATATATTTATGTATATATAACATGCATTAGCATGTATACACAACATGCCTTCATATATTTATGTACATGACAGGCATAATCATATTCATATAGTTACGTATATATAACATGCATGTAAATGTTGTGTATATATGAATATGTATGAACTATGTCAATATAAATATAATACACATAGTCTGATTGGTTGGGGAACTAGTACAGACACACATATTAGGAATCAGTCTAGTATTTTGGCATGAACACTGGGTAAATGTTCAGTTTTCACTAAGAAGATGGAGCCCCCGACAGAACGAGTTTGGACAGTTATCAGCAAATTCATCTGTCAAGACCTGGAGATGAAGAAACATGTGAAAGTGTCAAGGAGCCGCATGATCCAGATCGGTCTTCACACGTCTAATATCGCATCGGGCACTGGGCTGCTTTAGTTTCCCAGAGCCATAGCCCTTTCCTGCTCCATTTCTACCAGCTACTGTGCTTTCTCACGCTCAGACAAACCACCATCTCTAAGCTTTACCCATCGCCTCTGTTAGCCCATCCCTCAAACGTTTTGGAGAATTCAGCTTTGACTCCAGATCCCTGGCATGGAGCTCTGTGTCCTTGGCCCAATACACTCTTCTCAAATGCTATTTATCTGTTTAGGAGCTTCTGTTTACAAAGAGGTTAATATTGGTAGATGGGAGGCTGTATAAAATATGGGCTGGTTTTCAAACACAAAGGTGATAAATGAACAGATTTCCCCTCAGATTGCTGAGCAAACATCCGCAGAGTCAACTAATGTAAAGATATAATCGTGATTAATCTCTTGATTAAAATAATTAATCTTGGTTAATTCTGCATTTAATCATCTCTTTTTATCAATGTCTAACATGCAGCTTTATAGAAATATTCATTTAGACTAATGGATATTTCATTCCTCCAATTAGTCTGTTTATTCTGAGCTTCTAAATGCCTCGAATTCTAGCTCTTTCATTTGCAGCAAACTTTGGTTATATTATCATAGCTCTAGGCAGAATGTTCTTTTTATACACAAGAAGTCCCTACAATGTTTAGTTAAGGACAAAAAGAGGAGGACTTGGGTGGATATTAAGGAGATCTGAGGGCTTTAGGGCCTGAAGGAGGCTGGAGATGATCCTTATCAAACATTTGCTTTAGGATCTGGAGTTTTAATTTGTGGCCACTAATTGCTTGTATTGTAATGATAATATCATGCACTTGGTAGGAATTTACGATTCATTCTTTCACATCTAATATCTGACTTAATTCCTGCTAATAGAAGAACTTGCTTTCCCATTTTAGTAATGAGAAAACAGAAGTCTAGAGTGATTACATGGCTTCCTCAAGTTCATCAGTTCAGTTCAGTTGCTCAGTTGTGTCCGACTTTTTGCAACCCCATGAACTGCAGCACGCCAGGCCTCCCTGTCCATCATCAACTCCCAGAGTCCACCCAAATCCATGTCCATCGAGTCGGTGATGCCATCCAACTGTCTCATCCTCTGTCATCCTCTTCTCCTCCTGACCTCAATCTTTCGCAGCATCGGGGTCTTTTCCAATGAGTTAGCTCTTCGCATCAGGTGGCCAAAGTACTGGAGTTTCAGCTTCAACATCATTCCTTCCAAAGAAATCCCAGGGCTGATCTCCTTCAGAATGGACTGGTTGGATCTCCTTGCAATCCAAGGGACTCTCAAGAGTCTTCTCCAACACCACAGTTCAAAAGCATCAATTCTTGGGTGCTAGGTTTCTTTATAGTCCAACTCTCACATCCATATGTGACCACTGGAAAAACCATAATCTTGACTAGATGGACCTTTGTTGGCAAAGTAATGTCTCTGCTTTTTAATAGAAGTAACAACAACAAAAAAAAGGTAACATTGGATTCTGGCTTCTCAGACTATCAGCACTCCTTCCTAGTCTTCCTACAGTTATGCAAAAACCAGAAGTGGCTGAGACGGTCAAGGGCTATGAATCCATATCTGAACTCTAAAAGGAGCAGATTGCATGAGGTTGAATCAGTATTTCTCCCAGCTGTGTGAAGCAGCAAGTCATTCATGGCTCTGGCTTTTCACACACGCATTCAGTGAATATTTACTGAATATGTATCTACTTTATAACAAGCATTGACCTAAGGATAAGGGATATATTGTGGTTGTTGTTGAGTTGTTGTGTCCATCTCTTTGTGACCTCATGGACTGTATCCTGCCAGGCTCTTCTGTCCATGGAATTTACTAGCAAAGAATAATGGAATAGGTAGCCATTTTCTTCTTCAGGGGATCTTTCTAACCCAGGGATCAAACCCAAGTCTCCTGCATTGCAGGCAGATTGCTTACCACCGAGTCAGCAGGGAAGCCCCAAGGGGTATATTTTTGTTCAGTCACCAAGTTGTGTCCAAATTCTTTGCAATCCCATGAACTGCATCATGCCAGGCTTCCCTGTCCTTCTCTCTCCCGGAGTTGGCCCAAGTTCATGTCCACTGAATCAGTGATGCCATCCAACCATCTCATCCTCTGTCATTCCCTTCTCCTTCTACCTTCAATCTTTCCCAAAATCCAAGGTCTTTTCCAATGAGTCAGCTCTTTGCATCAGGGGGCCAAAGGATTGGAGCTTCAGCTTCAGCATCAATCCTTCCAATGAATATTCAGAGTTGATTTCTTTTAGGATTGACTGGCTTGATTTTCTTGCTGTCCAGGATGCTCTCAAGAGTCTTCTTCAGTACCACAGTTCAAAAGCATCAATTCTTTGGCACTCAAGCTACTTTATGGTCCAGAGATACAGTAAGGATCAAGGAAAAAGCTTAAAACTATGATTTCCAATCCTAGTGAAGCCACATAGTTCATGTTTCATACCTGAATCACTAAATCACAGCTTGTTCAACACAGCACTACAGAAATATATGAAAGGACAGGGGTTCAAGGAAAAGTGGTGGAGAGGGGAGGGAACTTTTGGCTTGGGGACAGAAACGGGGGAGATGAAGTTTCCCCATCTTAGTCATTCGCTGTAACATTTCCCTTCCACCCTATTTAATTTCATCTTATCTCTTTTATTTTCATTAGATCACCTGTGCCATATGAATTTGTGTGATTTAGTCATTGACCTCCTTCCTCTTCTTCTTCTCCTTCTCTTTCTCCTCCCCCCTCTTCCTCCATCTCTTCTTCCTCTCCCTCCTCCTTCTTTTCTCCCTCTCCCCCACCCCCTTTTATTTTGGTCTCTCCACTAGAAGATAAGCCTCAGGAGACATCAAACAAGCACCTTGTTTCTCGCTTCATGCTCAATACATGAAACCGATTGACTCACAGAGAACTCTGGTAAATCCTTGCTGAATGAAGAAAGGGGAGAATATAGTGTCTGTGTGACTTTAGATAACACTGAGCACTGATCATTTACCATGCTCTGTACATTTATTATTTCATTACATACTCATCGTATCCTCAGTTATTACTGTACTCACTTTACAGATGAGAAAACCGAGACATAGCAAAGTAACTATCTAGCTTTTGAACTGTGGTGTTGGAAAAGACTCTGGAGAGTCCCTTGGACTGCAAGATCAAATCAGTCAATCCTAAAGGAAATCAATCCTGAATATTCATCGGAAGGACCGATGCTGAAGCTGAAGCTCCAACACTTTGGACACCTGATGCAAATAGCCGACTCGTTAGAAAAGACCCTGATGCTGGGAAAGATTGAAGGCAGGAGGAGAAGGGAATGACAGAGGATGAGATGGTTGGATGTCATCACTGACTCAATGGACATGAGTTTGAGCAAGCTCCGGGAGATGGTGAAGGACAGGGAAGCCTGGCATGCTGCAGTCCATGGGTTGCAGAGTTGGACATGACTGAGTGACTAAGCAACAAAAGCTTGCTCTCAGTCACAGAACTGTCAGGTAGTCTGACCCCAGGGCCTGTCTTCTTGAGTACTATGCCCTAAAGCCACTGTGTAGTAGCTATGAGACACCCTGGAGGGAATTATTGACTCCGTAGGACATCTTACAGTGTCCCTAGGAGCTAGATCTTAGGAGATCTTCTTGCCTAGAGCTTCTCCATCCTAGTGTGTAACTGTCATTTTGGGAAAGATGTTGCAAGCATCATGGATTCTAATGTAATCACTCTTTCTATAAATTATAACAGATTCACAGCTATAACTATATGGCAAGTACCTTTCTCCTTATTTTTATTTTGTTTTATTTAGTGAGAGCTGAAAGCCATTGTGCAGCTAAAAAGGCAAGTCTCCACTCTTATTCTATGGGGGCTCATACTCAGCAGATAGGGCTGTCCTAAAAATAACCCTATTTCCTTGAAAAAACCTTCACTGGGGGAGAGACGTCACCAAAACATAGGTCCACCGTTTGGGCTGGGTCATTTGGGTATATATCTTTTATTTTCAAGAAAAAAAAAGAAGGCTCTGATTCAGTCTGCACACCACTCTCATTTTGCTTATAAGGCATTTGAGACTCTGAGAGGGAATGTGGCTTATTCCAGGTCACACAGTTTTGCTGTGACTGTAAGGCTTTCAACATCGCCATTCATCCAGTTCAGAACTGTACATGCGTGCTAAGTCACTTCAGTTGTGTCTGACTCTTTGTGACCCTATGGACTGTCACCTGCCAGGCTCCTCTGTCCATGGGATTCTCTCAGGCAAGAATACTGGAGTGGGTTGTCGTGCCCTCCTCCAGGGGATCTTCCCTACTCAGGGATCAAACCTGGGTCTGTTATGTCTCCTGCACTGGCAGGCGGGTTCTCTACCACTAGCGCCACCTGGAGAGCTCTTAGAACCGTACTTGACACCTACTTTCAGGCTAAATCAGTGGTGCTCTTTCCATCACCCCCCTTGAGCTCCACTTTGGATCAAAACCCTTCTAAATTCTCTTCCACCTTCCCACAAACTTTCCTTGCTCAGATCCCTTCTTGGGTTCTAGATACTGTGGGTCTTGATCCTCACCTCTACTGTTACCCAAGTTGATGTATGGCAAAACCAATACAATATTGTAAAGTAATTAGCCTCCAATTAAAATAAATAAATTTAAATTCAAAAATATAAAATTTATAATGCAACTATAAAACAGATTTTTAAAAAATTTCAAAAAAAACCCACCAACCTATCACCTTAACCCATCTTATTTCCACACTATAACTTCTACTGCAGTTTCCCTTAAAAAAAAAAATACCCAGATGTGGTCTTCTAGCCCAAATAAACTCCATTCGTTGCTCTTACCACCTGAGGTAGTACTGTCAGGTAAGGCATTTGTGAATGCAGAGATAAAATTGTAAACTCTGGGATGGGCTGTGAGAAATCACTTCATTTGACCCCTGCCTTCTGCAGATAAGGAAAGAGAGGCCAAGAGAGACAGTGGCCCAAGTCACACTGCTGGCTAGTGGCATAATAGGGATTTAAACCCACTCTGTCTTTCTAGCTCTCATTTTCTTTCCACTGTGTCCATCCACTCTCAAGAAGATACCTGTTCTGAACATTAAAACCATCCCAAGTCCTTGGGGCAATCAAGCTTCAAAAAGCCCAACCCTACTGGATAGCCCAAACCAGTCAATCTTAAAGGAAGTCAACCCTGAATACTCACTGGAAGGACTGATGCTGATGCTAAATCTCCAACACTTTGGCCATCTGATCTGACGAGTTGACTCACTGGAAAAGACCCTGATGCTGGGAAAGAGTGAAGGCAAGAGAAAGGGGTGACAGAGGATGTGATGGTTAGATAGTAACACTGGCTCAATGGACATGAATCTGAGAAAACTCAGAGAGAGAGTGAAGGACGGGGGAACCTGACATGCTGCAGTCCATGGGGTCACAAAGAGTCAGACATGGCTTAGCAACTGAACAGCGGCAATTGGCTCGGACCCTCTCCTATACTCAAAGGCTTAAAAGTCAGCCAGAGTCACACTCTCTGAACGGCCGCCTTTTATAGGGTGTCCACCATGTGCCAGTCATAGCAGAGAGCACAGTAAAAACCCCTGCAGTAGCCCTGTGGGCTACATGCTATTATCCGTGGTCTGCAGGTGGTGAAACTGAGACATAGCAAGGTAAGGTGACTCCTCAGACACATCGCTGGTAGGTGGTGGGGCACGTGTGAAGTGGTCTAGTCCACCACCCAGGTATGCTCTTTCCATGGTGTTAGTTTTCCTATCTTAGAAAAGAAAAAATGTTCATCAGCTGGAAAGTGGGATGCTTTTTGCTTCGTGGTATCTGAGAGTAAACTTGACTTTTCCCATGAACTCTAAACTAGAACAGAGATTTGATAAAAATGAGACAAGGCAGAGATACAGTTACTTGCAGAACTTTCATTTGTCTTTCCATTCAACAAATATTTGAAGGATGCTTACTAAGGGCTAGTCCTGTGCTGAGACATAATACTGGGCAAGGAATGTGACCCAGGGACAGAGCTCTAGCCGTATGTTCATCAGCTGAGGGTTTCCCTAGAATGTCTTCTCTTCTCTCTTTTGACTCTGTAATTCCCCTCTCTTGCATGGTCAGGACAAATATGATGGACCTAGAACTTCCTTCTGATTGATGGGAGCTATCCTCTCTCTCTGAAAGGCAATTCAAACAGTTCAAATCAGTCTTCACGGAGAGAGACTCCTTCTCTCCCTTCACACTAGCTGTGGTTACTATTGAGGGCTGAGATAAACTGTGGGCCTCAAGAAATGGGCCTGTGTAGCTGCCTAAGCATATTTAAAGCTTGTAGGTCTAGGTTTTTTTCCTAAGCCAGTTTGCAGGCTTCCCTGGTGGCTCAGTGGTAAAGAATCCGCCTGCCAGTGCAGGAGATGCAGGTTTGATCCTTGGATCAGAAAGATCCTCTGGAGAAGGAAATGACAATTCACTTCTTGCCTAGGAAATCCCATGGACAGTGGAGCCTGGTGGGTCACAGTCCATGGGGTCACAAAAGAGTTGGACACAACTGAGCTACTAAGCAACAACCAGCTGGGCTGCCGGACTTTTAGAGCTACTTGTAATATCCAGTTCACTGGAAGTCTGTAGTGTCCTTTGGAGCAAAATCCTGATAAAAATGATTCTCAGCTTCAGCTGACCTTCTGCATCAGCGGGAGTGAAAACAATAGGTATATCTGTCCTATCCCTAGAAATGCTATTTTAAAGCGTCTAGGGTGAGAGCAATACACCTTCCTCTGTCCGTGGGATTCTCCAGGCAAGAATACTGGAGAGGACTACCATGCCCTTCTCCAAGAGATCTTCCTGACCCAGGGATAGAGCCTGTGACTCATGTCTCCTGCATTGGCAAGAGCATTCTTTACCACCAGTGCCACCTGGAAAGCCTTCCAGTACACATTCAGGGATGGTTTAAAATGATAATATCAATGCTTTTGTGTGGGGTATACCTTCCCCATGTCTGTCTTTTCATCTTATTACAAGAGAGGCAGCTGGCTGGGGATTTGAACATTTGGACATCCGAGTCCCAAGCCATGGACCACCTCCTCATTACTACAGGGTTTGTTTGAGGTCCAGAGCTGGCCGCCTTCCCTCAAGGACTTTGCTTTTATAAGCAGTCTAAGGACTTTGAAAATGAAGGAATGGGTTGGAAAATGATGCTGGAATAGCATCACCCTCCCTCTCCTTTCCTGTCCCCCAAGAATTCAGATCTAAAAGAGAATTTCAACTCTTTCTGCTTTGGAGCCATTTCACAGCAAAGAAAATGCCCCAGGTTCTCTTTCAGTGAAACTTGGAACAAAGCATACCTGCCTCGGTTTCTCCAAGATCAGAAAAAGGGCTGAGATCCTCTTC
The DNA here is from genome assembly GCA_006410615.1 of Neotragus moschatus. NCBI lineage: Eukaryota > Metazoa > Chordata > Mammalia > Artiodactyla > Bovidae > Neotragus > Neotragus moschatus. The sequence continues at coordinate 830,810 of SJYA01002938.1, read as the reverse complement.
TCTCTGGGGAAGGAGAAGGGCAAGAAATGCTCGGAGGCAGAGAAACCGCCTGGATGACCTGTCATCTAGGTGCAGATTCAGACAGAAATCTTGGGTGTCGTTCTGAAGCTGAAATCCTTTTTTAAAAAATTTAATTTAATTTTGAAATTTATTTATTTTAATTGAAGGCTAATTACAATATTGTAGTGGTTTTGCCATACACCGACATGAATCAGCCATGGGTGTACATGTGTTCCCCATCGTGAACCCCCCTCCCCCCTCCCTCCCCATCCCATC
>SJYA01002938.1:797421-825089 GCA_006410615.1 Neotragus moschatus | reverse complement strand
TGTAGTGGTTTTTGACATACATTGACATGAATCAGCCATGGGTATACATGTGTTCCCCATCCTGAACCCCTCTCCCCCCTCCCTCCCCATCCCATCCCTCTGGGTTATCCAAGTGCACCAGCTCTGAGTACCCTGTCTCATGCATCGAACCTGGACTGGAGATCTGTTTCACATATGATAATATACATGTGAAACTGACATCCTTTAATTAATTTCATAAACTTCTTCATTCATTCAGGAGGTGCAATTGCAGCTTTGAGAACTGGATATAGTAAATGGGAGGTGGGGGGATAGTGTCACCAGTGTCTAGACACAGAAGTAGCTGTGTTGCATAGACAACTGTCCTCCAGGGTCTAGAGCTACAGGGCTCAGGATATGGATTGGAGGGTGTGTGTACCATTTGTGGTATTTAAATTGGATTCTTCCTGGCTGGGGACCCATCACCCTGTGGAGTCGGATCAAATGTTCAGAGCATGATGCAAACTCATCTTGGGTTTCCACACAGGTGTCACCCCCACCGCCCATTCCCACCTTTTGACAGTCAGCTGTTCAATCAATAAACAATTACTGTGCACCCTGTTGTATTCTAGGCCCTGGGCTGAACATTTATGTATTGCTGCTAAGTTTAAACTGTGCACGGGACCCTGGGCTAGGTCTTCATTCATTCTCTGTTGTTTCCTGATCCTCTACATAACCATTATTACTCCCTAAAGTAACGCCAAATTTTTACCAGGTGCTATTCCACATGCTTGATGTATATTTAGGTATTTGATCCTCCCCGAAACCCTATAACATAGATATTATCTTTATTCCAATTTTCATTTCAGTTCAGTTCAGTCGCTCAGTCATGTCCGACTCTTTGCGACCCCATGAATCGCAGCACACCANTCACTGCGTTAGACAAGGGTGTGGTCCTAGTGTGATTAGATTGACTACTTTTCTGTGAATATGGTTTCAGTGTGTCTGTCCTCTGATGCCCTCTTGCAACACCTACCATCTTACTTGGGTTTCTCTTACCTTGGGCATGGGGTATCTCTCCACGGCTGCTCCAGCAAAGTGCAGCCGCTGCTCCTTACCTTGGTTGAGGGATATCTCCACACCACCATCCTTCCTGACCTTCAACATGGGATAGCTCCTCTAGGCCCTCCTGCTCCTTGGACACTGGGTTGTTCCACCCAGCCGCCGCCCTTGGCCTCGGGTGCTGGGCGCCACCTCTGATCTCAGGCGCAGGGTGGCTCCTCCCGGCCGCCGTCCCTGGGCTTGGACGTGAGGTGGCTCGCCCCTGCCGCCACCTCTGACCTTGGACGCGGGGTGGCTTCTCTCGGCCACCGCCTGCGCTGAAGAGCGCTGCTCGCTGGCCGCCGCCTGTGCTGAAGAGGGCCTGCCTCCTGGTGGGGTCACAGAGATAATGAGAAGAAACTCAGTGATTTAACTCAGGCTGGGTAATGCAAAAGTTGTTACTCATTTTTTTTTAGTATAAATTTATTTATTTTAATTGGAGGTTAATTACTTTACAATATTGTATTGGTTTTGCCATACATCAGCATGAATCTGCCACAGGTATACACGTGTTCCCCATCCCGAACCCCCCTCCCTCGTCCCTCCCCATACCATCTTTTAAAATAAGATTTTGATGTGGACCATTTTCAAAGTGTTTTCTTTATCGAATTTGTTAAAATATTGCTTTTTTTGTTGGTTTGTTTTACATTTAAAATTTTNAATCTGCCACAGGTATACACGTGTTCCCCATCCCGAACCCCCCTCCCTCGTCCCTCCCCGTACCATCTTTTAAAATAAGATTTTGATGTGGACCATTTTCAAAGTGTTTTCTTTATCGAATTTGTTAAAATATTGCTTTTTTTGTTGGTTTGTTTTACATTTAAAATTTTCTTAAATTTATTTTAATTGGAGGATAATTTCTTTACAGTATTGCAGTGCTTTTTGCCATGCATCAACACGGACCAGCCATGAGTGCATATTGTTTGATTTTTTGGCCTCGAGGTATGTGGGATCTTGGCCCCCTGACCAGGGATCGAACTCACATCCCCTCCATTGGAAGGTGAAGTCTCAAGCACTAGACCACGAGGGGAGTCCCAGAGTTGATACTCCCAGCTATTCAACACAGGAGTAAGGACATTGAAGCTGGTCAAGGTCTGGCTCACACTGCCACAGTTCAAAGCTTGCATCCACTACTTACTGCTTATAATTCATTTAAATACTCTGTGCCTCATTTCCTTCATCTGTAAAATGAGGTAAGTAATAGCTCTTATATTCAGAGTTATTATTAGGATTGCATGACAGTGTGTAGCACTTTGTCAAGTATAAGGTCTGTAGTTATAAATCAGAAAATATTAGTAATGACAATAACTTCCAATAATTATAACATATACTACAGTAATACTATAATCAAGTAATATAACCACACAGAGTAATGCATATCTGTCTTTGAAGTTTGTCATCTAGTCAAAACAAAGAGTTTCCACTCCTAAATCTTTTACATTCTAGCTAATTTGTGTGTAAGAGTTGGGGGACAGACAAAGACGCACAGAGAAATGGTTCTCAATAAGTTCCTTGAGGGCAATGAACTTGTTGTTGTTGTTCAGTCACTAAGTTATGTCTTTATGACCATATGGACTGCAGCACCTCAGGCTTCCCTGTCCTTCCTTATCTCCTGGATTTTGCTCAAACTCAGGCCCATTGAGTCGATGATGCCATGCAACCATCTCATCCTCTGTCGTCCCCTTCTCCTCCTGCCCTCAATCTTCCCCAGCATCANTTTATGACCATATGGACTGCAGCACCTCAGGCTTCCCTGTCCTTCCTTATCTCCTGGATTTTGCTCAAACTCAGGCCCATTGAGTCGATGATGCCATGCAACCATCTCATCCTCTGTCGTCCCCTTCTCCTCCTGCCCTCAATCTTCCCCAGCATCAGGGTCTTTTCTAAGGAGTCAGCTCTTCACATCAGGTGGTCAAAGTATTGGAGCTTCAGCTTCAGCATCAGTCCTTCCCATGAACATTCAGGGTTTATTTTCTTTAGGATTGACTATTTTGAACCTCCTTGCTGTCCAAGGGATTCTCAAGATCTTCTCCAGCACCACAGTTCAAAAGCATCAGTTCCTCAGCGCTCAGCCTTCTTTACGTTAACTGTATGAGCATCCTCAGCACCTAAGCATATCTTTCCCAAAGTAGGTGGAACCTAAATATAACACGTTTAATCAATCAACTCACCAAAAATCAATGTATGAAAATACTAACTTGAATCTGATCTATGTCTAAGTGTCATGAATCTGTTATATTCTTACTGGATTTCCAAAAAAAAGAGAGAAACTTTATAAGGCATCTTGAGGTCTAGACCTTCCCACTACACAGGTGGGAAGTACGGTGTTGAGACTGTCTCACAAGAGTGAATGACAAGGTAATAAAAAGATCAGGATGCATCTGGGAGGACAGGACTGGTTTAGTCTGGCTGAGACAGAGTATGTTATTATTTATATTAATATGAGTGATAGAATGAGCCTGCAAAAGAGGCTTTGAGTTTGAGTGTAGTTTGAGTTTGAATTTGACTGTGAAAGAGTTTGGACTTTCATCATTAAAACTTTTCCACTAGTTGTGACATACTTGAATATATCTGGGAACTGGCTGGATTAGAAAGGGTGTGACTAGAGCCTGGGATATTCCATAGAGACACTTGCAATAATCCAAGTGAGAGGCAAAGAATCCAGGAAAGGGACGGGGTCAATAGGAAGGAAACTAGCTAGTCTGTTTCTGGGGTTCGGCTAATAGGAAAGAATGGAAGATGAGACATTGGATCGACAATAGGCAGAGTCGACCTCTACTCCACCACCATCTCTGGGAGCAATACTAGGGAAAATACCATGGTGTCGGATGATTCTGGAATTGAACCCAGATCATCTCTTACTGACTATATGAGCGTGGGTGGGCTCAGTGTTCTCTGTGAGGCTCTGTGTTCTTATCTTTAAGAAACGAATAGTGATGAGTACATATGCATTGTACTTGTAGATGTGCGTGTACAGGAGTATGTGTGTGTGTGTTGAGGGAGTGTGCGTGTGTGCATATCACCACGCCTGGCCTGAGTAAAGATCCTATTATGTACGGCAGCTTTTAGTCTTCTTTGTCACTTAATACCATTCAGTTGAAGAACAAAGACTGTGGCATGTCTTGCCTTTAGAGGTCAGGTGCTGATTCTGAATATAACAATGAACTTAGGAGGAGGTAACTTGAAACAAATCTTCTTAATGTCCCTGAGCCTTAGTTTATTTATTCGTAATGTATGACAATGATATCGGCCTCATAGTATGGCTGAAAATGTGAAACAAGATACCCGCACATACGACACCAAGGGTCTGGTACATCACAGGTACACAAGATAAACAAAAAATTAAATGCTTTCTCATTTTTTTGACCCTTTGAACATAAAAGCACTGGCAGATGGTTGAGGGAACATGTCCCAACTTTTTGAGAAACATCTAGGGGGGTACTAAGTTTGGGGTACATATCAGTGCCCCATCTGGGGCCATCTGATATGTCTGTGGTCTGCAAACCTACTAAAGTTATGATTTTTCAGCCACAATATCTGATATATTTGACCAAAAAAAAACTGCTAAGTGAACATCACTTGATTTCCCTCTGGAATTTAGATTTTCTCTGAGTTTTTCACAAAGCTGTAGCATGACAGGTAGCAGCCTATTTTGGAAATAAAAGCCCCAATTGCATTTTTATTGCAGATATCTGCTTCAAAGGAGCAGTCCCCCCACCCCCACCTGCTGCCTCTTTTCCACAGAATCAATCTCAGGTTATTTTGGTAACTCTATGTCTTTATCTCAAAATCACTGCCCCAAATATAGATGCAAATATTTTTTTTTCCTTTGTCAAAAACACTTCCTACGCTCACATTGTGACTTAGCAGTTTCCTGCCTCTCCAGAGCTTTCGGCAAGGCTCTCCTTTTCTTTCGAAAGGGGTCTTCTCTTGACCTAGTTTACCACATAGGCTAGACTGGACAAAAGGGCCGCCGTCCCGGTGCTGAAAAAAGATCATTCTCACTCCTCCCATCCCCATTCTTAGGAGGATATGCGCAAATGAATGTGCAGTGCCTGTCAGGCCCTGATTTCCCCAGAACATTCAGCCTGATTTTCTGAGGGGCACTCATCTGCCCTGTAGGTTCAGGCCTGAGTCAGACCCGATCTTAAAAGCTTTAGCTTAAAGTTGGATTGAAATGGTACAGCCCACCAGAACCAAAAAGCCACAGACTGACACAAGGCTCTCCTCGACCCCCACCTGGGCACCAACTGATGAATGGGCTCTCTATGCTTCTTTCCCTTGACTGTTACTTTGCTTTCTTTACTCATGTGTTCAACAGCCACTTCTCTCTCTGCCAGGCCACTGTTAGTGTGAGGAAGGTAAACACAGCTGGCACGATTCTGTGGAGTCACAATGCAACACTACAGTATGGGGACAGCTGCACGCATCGGTAATTGTTTCATAACCACACAGCGGAATCTGTGCATGTGAAATTTTAAGTAGAATTGTGCTCAAGAAAAAGTTGAACATAGGCTGAGGCAGCTAGTAGCTTTGCTTGAGGTGGTGAGCAGGAAGATACACACAGAACCTAAACACTGGATTTGGGCATTGAAGGATGAATAGGAGATCAACATCTAGGCCAGGCTGGCATGAAATCTTCTGGGGAAAAGCAACAAGATATAAAAGAAATAGACGTAATTTCATAATAGATTATCTGGGCAGTCTTGACTGCTGCTTGGCGGCTAGACTGAGCAAAAGAAATCACCAGCTGATGACGACAGCAAGGAGGTTCTTACATGAGAGTAAACATTGTAAAACTATTTCACCTCCTTGATTAAGTTTATTTCCAGGTATTTTATTCTTGATACTATTGTAACTGAGATAGTTTTCTTAATTTCCTTCTTTGATTGTTGTTTATGGTTGATGTGTTATTGTTGCTATTGTAGTTCAGTCGTTCAGTCATGTCTGACTTTGCCACCCCATGGACTACAGCACACCAGGCTTCCCTGTCCTTCACTGTCTCCCTGAGTTTGCTCAAGCTCATGTCCATTGAGTTGATGATGCGATCCAATCATCCGCTACCCTCTTCTCCTCCTGCCTTCAATCTTTCTCAGCATCAGGGTCTTTTCCAATGAGTCAGCTCTTTGCATCAGGTGGCCAAAGTATTGGAGCTTCAGCTACAGCATCAGTCTTTCCAATGACTATTTAGAGTTCATTTCCTTTAGGATGGACTGGTTTGCTCTCCTTGCAGTCNAGTTGATGATGCGATCCAATCATCCGCTACCCTCTTCTCCTCCTGCCTTCAATCTTTCTCAGCATCAGGGTCTTTTCCAATGAGTCAGCTCTTTGCATCAGGTGGCCAAAGTATTGGAGCTTCAGCTACAGCATCAGTCTTTCCAATGACTATTTAGAGTTCATTTCCTTTAGGATGGACTGGTTTGCTCTCCTTGCAGTCTAAGGGGCTCTCAAAAGTCTTATCCAGCACCACAGTTTGAAAGCATAAATTCTTTGGTGCTCAGCCTTCTTTATGGTTCAACTCTCACATTCACACACGACTACTAGAAAAACCATAGCTTTGACTATACAGACCTTTGTAGGCAAAGTGGGACAATTAATTATATTTTTGTGTTAATATTATACCCTGCAACTTTGGTGAATCCATTTACTAACTCTAGTGAGTTTTGTGTGTGTACGTATTCTTTTGATTTTTCTACATATGGAATCACGTCATCTGTGAATAGAATAGTTCTACTTCTTTCTTTCAAATAAGAATATGATTCTTATTTCTTTTTCTTGCCTGATTTCCAAAACTTCTAGCACAATTTGGAGTAACAATGGTAAAAACGGGCATCACTATCTTTGCCCTTATGTTAGGTGAGTCAACCTTTCTTCATTCTGCATGATTTAATTCATTTTCTAATAGCATTGAATAATATTCCATTGTCGGATTTGTTTCTAAGTCAAAATATTTGATGTTTCTAGAATACACTCATTATAAGGAGTGAAGCAGGGCTCTAGGTCATATGGTTTCCAAATTTCTCAATACAATTTATTAATTCACAATCCCCCCCCACTAAAATGCATTCCTGTATCATCATCTCTGTAAATTCATCTTTATACTTGTTTCCGTTTTTACATTCTCTATTTCCCTCCATTTATCTGTGTGCTGGAAACACACTACTTTAATTATTGTAGTTTTTAAATATTTCATTATGTATGATAACATATATATGGTAACATTAATCCTCATCAAAGTTCTTACTGTTCTTGAGCATTTTTACTTTTATGTAAACTTTAATATCAATTTCTTTGGCTTAAAAATGAGTTTGTTGGTACATTTTAATGAAATTATATTGAATATAGAGAGATAATTAATAGTTTATATTCATTTATAACCCAAGAAAAGAATATTCCTTTCTATTTGTTTAGGTAACACTTTATGTCGTCTAATATCTTTTAAAGATTTTTTTCATGTATATCATAAGCATGATTTTTTAAAATGTATTTCTAGGCAAATTGAATCATTTCTTACAGAAAACCTTTCATCTTTATTTGATTTTGAGGTTTGAAATATCCCCACAAGCACCAGTAAAGCTGGTGTTATTATCCTTGTATTATGCACAGAGTATCAGAGCCCATATTCATACTGAAGTCTGTCTGACACCAACATCTGTGTTCTTAGTCCCAATGCTACAACACGTGGTTGAGGGGGAAGGACTGAGTTGCACTCAGCAAGTAAGTCTTTCCCAAAGAAGGTTGGAATATATGCCTACTGTCTACACATAGAGATGGACCTTTGAAGCTTAACTAATAACAATTAATATACAGGCAGCCCTTCCCACTCCTTTTGTTTAAAAATTGTCTTCAAAACCAGTCAAGGCCCTTCCCTTTCCACCCCCACCCCCAACATGACTCATGTATCTATTTCAGCACTGACGGTATAGGAGACGCAAACACATCCCACTTATCCTGATGAAGGAGGTGTTGATGGAGGAGATGATCTTCGAGTGCAGGTTCCAGGATGCCAGAAGGTAGAGAGCTATAGCCCGGGACATACTGCATTCCAAGCTTTTTAGGAAAAGTCAGATTTTGCTCCACAATGATCTATTTTCGATGATCAGAAGCATGAGTCAGTATGAAGGAAGTGGGAAGCTATGAAGTAAAAATGGTAAAATTTCTCAAATAGTTGATGTAACTGGAAATATATGGGGGAAAAAAAACACTTTAAAAAATTCATACCAGTTTATTTATGGGGTCTGGGTTCTGAAAATTTTGCAACAGCCGCACAGCAAAGAATTTTGCCTGTATATTGAATCTGATATGTAAAGATACTACTCTTTAATGCAGTGGAACTTTAAAGAAAATAGGATTAAAAAAAATTTTAGAAGACATTTCTCCTTGTGGTAGGACATTTCAGGCTATGGTTTGATACTGCCTGAGGATTTAAATTTACTCTCTAGGCATTTGGGAGTCTTCTGTTTATGAAGCACCTACAGATAAGTAAATAATGTTAATATTTTTATATAGTTCCTCTTCTATTATCAATGTGTTTGTGTGTTTGTATATTTCTGTACTGGGCTCATTCTGCATGCATGCTCAGTCATGTCCAACTCATTGTGACCCTATGAACTGTAGCTCTCCAGTCTCCTCTTTCCATGGGATTCCCCAGGCAAGAATATTGGAGTGGGTTGCCATTTCCTTCTCCAGGGGATCTTCCCAACCCAGGGATCAAGCCCAGGTCTCCTTCACATCCTCCATTGATAGATTCTTTACCACTGAGCCAGCTTGGAAGGCTGGCTCATTTTTCAGCCCACTTTAATTTTTTATATCAAAATATGCCTCATATAATCAAACGTTTGTTTGAAATATTATAAGTATGTAGCATTTATATTATGAATATACATGATTACTTTTCTTATTTTTCTTATGTGGGACAATGCCTTATTATTAAGCGTGAGGCTGTGAAAATATCTATTTCTGTTTTGTTCAACTCTATGAACAAAATCTAGTCAATATTATCTTATTACTTCTACCTTGAAATACAGGCTGGGGGCAAATGTATGAATCAGGGATCCATGTGACTCACTAATGCCAGTGGCTTTCCTTTGTTACTCTGAGAGGGACCAATGGACAAACACTCCTGGACTGTCAGGAGTCCCTGTGAGATATGGTCACCACTTAATGGGTAGCTAAATGAAAAGTTTAAATGACTTGCACAAGATTGAAGAGCAGGTTAAATGGCAGAACCACAGCTCAAGCCCAAGTGATGTGACTTCAGATGTTACATTCTAACAGCTACATAAAATTCTCTGAATATATATATGAATGACTGATGAAGAAGCCAAAAAGAGGGGCAGAATGAAGGTGAATGACGGGAGGAATGGGAGAGGCTGCAAGAATGTACAGGCACTGTACTGGTTACTTCCTTATATCTTCCTGAAGTCTCCAACTCAGCAGTGACCACAGGACTGGAAAAGGTCAGTTTTCATTCCAATCCCAAAGAAAGGCATGGCCAAAGAATGTTCCAACTATCGCACAATTGCACTCATCTCACATGCTGGTAAAGTCATGCTCAAAATTCTCCAAGCCTGGCTTCAGCAGTACGTGAACCATGAACTTCCAGATGTTTGAGCTGATTTTAGAAAAGGCAGAGGAACCAAATTGCCAACATCTGCTGGATCATGGAAAAAANTGTTTCTGACTTCTGTATTTGTCATCTTAAACATGCACTGATAACATCTCTGCATCCATATTTTTATTCAGGTATACAGTTGTATTTACGGAATAGATTCCCTGAAGTAGGCATTCTGGTTTGGAGGCTATATGTGATTTTTTTTTAAGTGTAATAGACATTGCCAGACAGCTTCCCAAATAGACTGTAGCATTTCTTATTTATAGCAGAAACACATGAAAGACTCTCTTCTCCTCATATCTTTGCCATACTTGTGTATTAACACTTGTATTTTTTTCAGTCTATTGAATGAGAAGTGGTATTTTAATTTACCTTTCTCAAATACTTACATATGCAAGGATATTATCCTATGTCTATTGGCCACTAATACCTGTTCTTGTGAGTCGCCAAATTATGGCAGCCTTCCAGCTGATCATCAGATCCGATTTTCTCTTTTTCTGGAGCATAAAAAGAGTCCACACTTTCCAGACTTTCTTGCAATTCATTAGGGTCATGTGGCTGAGTTCTGGCCAATGAATTGTGAGAGGAAGTAATGTCCTTCTTCACTTCCAGGTCTGTTCCTCGAAATCCTCCCTGTGTGATCCTTCCTCCTTTTTCTTCCAGCTGTCACTCTAAGGCAGAGACCCGAGCCCTAGTGATAGGCACAGTTGCAGATGGAAGGAGCCTGGTCCTGGAACAACTGCATGAATAGCCACTTAATGCACAGAAAGACCTAGTCTAGTCTTCATGTTACTGATACAGAGGCTTGTATAGTGCTCAACTGTGGAGACTTGGATGTCATCAATGGTTACCTTTAATAATACTCTATTGGTATCCTTTGGCCTTGGTTTTTTTGTATTTTGTTAGAAGCTTGGTTTGTTTCTAAACATTTCTGAATCACCTGTGTATGAATGCGCATGCATGCTGAGTCGCTTCGGCCGGTTTCTGACTCTTTGCAACCCTATAGACCGTAGCCTGCTGAGTTCCTCTGTCCATTGCATTTTGCAGGCAGGAACACTGGAGTGGGCTGCCATGCCCGCCTCCAGGGGATCTTCCTGACTCAGGGATCGAACCCGTGTCTCTTAAATCTCCTACACTGGTAGGTGGATTCTTCTTTGGGTACTTGCACCACCTGGGAAGCCCTGTATATAAACACTAATCTTTATTTGCAGTGTTTCATATTTATACATTTTCCCAATTTATTATTATATTTGATTTTTATAATATCTTTTTACTTCATTTATTTTTTCAGTAGTGGTTTTTGAATGTTTTCTGTTATTTAAGAAGCTTCCCTTCAAACCTGAAAGAAAAGAAAGAAAGAAAGTGAAGTCGCTCAGTCGTGTCTGACTCTTTGAGACCCCGTGGACTGCAGTCCACCAGGCTCCTCCGTCCATGGGATTCTCCAGGCAAGAATACCGGAGTCAGTGGCCATTTCCTTCTCCAGGGGATCTTCCCGACCCAGGGATCGAACCCAGGTCTCATTGCAGGCAGATGCTTTAACCTCTGAGCCACAAGGGAAGCCCCTCCCTTTAACCTGAGATCTTACAAATATTTTCCTTGAATTTGTATTCATATTTTAGTATAAATTATTTTCATTACATCTTTTGTCCACTGGGAGTTCATTTCCATATGTTGTAGTCGTGTGTACTAGGGATTAAGCTCAGTATCTTCCTAGATACAGATAGAGGGAGGATCCATTATGCCAGAACCTTTAATTAAATGGATCTTTATTTTCTCATTTAATTAAAATATCATGTATGTCTTATATTAAGTTTATTTGCATACCAGGATCTATTCTATATTCTATATTACTTTCTACTACAATATCTATTATTACACCAATACTGTTTTGATTAGAGAATTTTTAGAGTATGTTTTTATATAGGTGATAGCATAATTTCTTCTTCTCTGTTCTTTTAAAAAATCCAAAATTTTTAGTGAACTTATTTTGCTCTATTCCTCTAAGAAATAGTCAAAAAAAAAGAGAAAACATGATAAATTCTGGAAATTTTAGTAAATAGGTTTATTAATTTGGAAAGGGTGGATATTTTATGATACAAAGTCATCCCAAACAGGAGCATGCTATGTCTCTCTATTAATTCAGATCATGGTTTATGCTCTTCAATAAAATTTTATAGTTTTATTCAGATAAGTGTCGTGCTTGCTAAATTTATTCATAGATACTTTATAGTTTTTATGACTATTGTGAATGGGCCTCCCCTCCTCCTACTTTCATTTCTAACTGTATATTTTTAGTATTGAATGATCTTTGATTTGCTGCTTCTATAATTCACACTACACTAGGAAGCCCTCCCCTTAATCACTGCCATAGAGAATGTGGAGAAATGCTTGCTCCTATATTCTGACAAAATCCAGAGCTTCACAAACTATGCATTCATGTTGGAATATTCTGGGAAGCAGATATACAAATTGCTGGGTCACATGTGTCTAAAGAATGGATGAGTGATTGGGGCATGGACAGAGGTTGTGCTAAACCTACTTATCTGTTGCAGCTGAGCTGGTCCCTCTTGAAAGTACATGGAAAAGTATCTTGGGAAGGATGTCTCAGGTAGGAGTTAATATCTCGCGAGATAAATTGAGTGTTATCACATTCCCAGTGATGCACTTAGGATGAACTTGGCTGTCATGATGAGGACATGAGAAATAGGACCAAGAACACATGCAGGGGCACTGAGAATGAGGCGAGTAATAAGAAACATTCAAATGCTTCACAGAACAGTTGAGCACAACACGAATTGGAGACCAATGGAAGGCAAGACAAATAGGTTTAAAGTGATATGCAAGGCGCATATTTCTGGATATTAGTCGTGAACAATCAGAACAATTTTTTAATCAAATGCATAGGAATAATTTTGCTACAAGGTGTTCAATTACTGTACACTAAAATTTAAACCGACAAAGTAAAGAAGACCTAAAAATAGAAAGATATACAGAGTTTGTAGTTCAGAAAACACAGCATTTTTAAGATGTTTATTTTCCTCAAACTCTAATCAAAATCCCAGCAAGCTCTTTTCTTTTAGTACTTGATAAGTTAATTCTAAGCTTTATATGGAAACTCAAAGAATTTAAAATAACCAAAACAAATTTGAGAAACAGAGTTGGAGAGCTTTTACTGTCTGATTTCAATACTGATTACATAGAGGAATCAAGGCAGTATAGCATTTTTATAAACATATACTTGTATCAGTGGAACAGAATAGGGGGTCATAGACCCACGCACATACATATATGGTCAACTGACTTTTCACAAAGATTCTAAGACAATTCACTGGAAGAAAGAATAATCTTTTCAATAATAATTGATTAGCTATAGAAATACATAATAAATAAAAAAAGAACCTCAGTACTTGCATGACATACAAAATTTAACTCATGAGTTATGGATCTAAAATAAGAGGCAAAATATAAAACTTCTAAAGGAAAACACAGGAGAAAATCTCAGTGACCTTAAGTCTGGCAAATATTTCTTTAATAAAACATGCAGACACACACACACANACCAAAACAAATTTGAGAAACAGAGTTGGAGAGCTTTTACTGTCTGATTTCAATACTGATTACATAGAGGAATCAAGGCAGTATAGCATTTTTATAAACATATACTTGTATCAGTGGAACAGAATAGGGGGTCATAGACCCACGCACATACATATATGGTCAACTGACTTTTCACAAAGATTCTAAGACAATTCACTGGAAGAAAGAATAATCTTTTCAATAATAATTGATTAGCTATAGAAATACATAATAAATAAAAAAAGAACCTCAGTACTTGCATGACATACAAAATTTAACTCATGAGTTATGGATCTAAAATAAGAGGCAAAATATAAAACTTCTAAAGGAAAACACAGGAGAAAATCTCAGTGACCTTAAGTCTGGCAAATATTTCTTTAATAAAACATGCAGACACACACACACACAAAACCCAGAAACGATAAAAGAAACAATATCAATAAAATAGAACTTATTAAAATTTTAAAATGCTATTCTTTAAAAGATAAAAATCAAAAGCAAAGCAGAAGCTAAAAGGGAATATTTTCAAAACACATATTTGACAAAAACTTGCATCCAGAATATATAAAGAACTTTTACAATTCCATACTAAGAAAACGATCAACCTAGTAAAGTAATTGGCAAAGTATTTGACATACACTTCACCAAAGAAGATATATAAATAGCAAATAGGCCTATAAGAATGGGTTCCTCATTAATCATTATAGAAACTAAAATCAAAACTAATGATATGCAATCATTGGAATGGCTACAAATTAAAAGACTGTCCACACCAAGTGTCGGCAAGGAGGTGAAGCAAGAAGGACTTTCCTGTTCTGGTGGCAGGAAGGTAAATGATATGAAGACCAACCACTTGCAAAACAGTTTGTTAGTTTCTTCGCAAGTTAAGTGTTCACTTATTATACAACCAGTCATTCCACCCCTAGGAATTTTCCCAAATAAATGAAGGCAAATACGACAAAAAGACATTTGCATGAGTATTCATGGCAGCTTTATTCATAAGAGATCTAAATGGGAAACTATCCAAATGCCCATCAGGAAGTGAATGGGTTAAAAAACAAGGTGGTATAGTCATACAGTGGAATACTACTCAGCACTAAGATGTCGTGAAATGTATTACATGGGTAGAAGTTAATTATCCAGAGGTAAAGAAGCCAGACTGAAACATAAAGTCTATTCTATATGATTCTCTTTACATAGAATTATAGAAAGTGCACACTAATCTTTAGTGACCAAGCAGGTTGCTTGGGGATGGGAGTTATGTGATGGGAGGGGTTACAAAATAGCTCAAAGAAACTTCAGGGCATGAGGGTTGTGTGTGTTCATTTCCTTGATTTTGATAATGGTTTTGACAGTATATACGTCTATTAAAACTCATCAGAGTTTACATTTAAACAGTACAACTCTATTATGTCAGTTATGCCTTAATTAGGCTGTGTGTTGTGTGTGTGCGTGCTCAGTCGTGTCCTACTCTTTGCAACCCCATGGACTATAGCCCGTCAGGCTCCTCCGTCCATGGGATTTTCCAGGCAAGAATCCTGGGGTGGGTTGCCATTTTCTACTCCAGGGAATCTTCCCAACNTAAACAGTACAACTCTATTATGTCAGTTATACCTTAATTAGGCTGTGTGTTGTGTGTGTGCGTGCTCAGTCGAGTCCAACTCTTTGCAACCCCATGGACAATAGCCCGTCAGGCTCCTCCATCCATGGGATTTTCCAGGCAAGAATCCTGGGGTGGGTTGCCATTTTCTACTCCAGGGAATCTTCCCAACCCAGGGATTGAACACATGTCTCCTGCATCTCCTGCACTGGCAGGTGGATTCTTTACCACTGAGCCCTACAAAGATGCAAACACTGCCCCTCTCCCCATCTCTCGGCTGTGCTTTTTCCCTTGGGCAGGCTCTTCCTGTGAGCTGGAAGGTTTGGCCCAGCAGTTACAAGTTTCCATGCTACCTGTTTAACAGTCCCAGGGGAGAATGTCTCTTTCTCAATAACCCCAGCAAAAAGAGTGCATGGCATGGGGCTTCATCACACATCCATCTATGGGGCATGTTGTGTGACACAGATAGACCAAGACTGCATTATGGGTGCAAATCTGGAACCGGCGAGCAGGGACAACTTGAAACCAACTATAAGGACTAAAGGTTGAGGGTAGGGGGCCACAAAGGAAAATCGGGACACTGTTATGAGACATATGGAGGGATGGATTCAAGGCACATTCAGTTAAGAGGTGTTTACCACCACTGCTCATTACAGGATTTTAGGTGGATTTGATGATATAGCAGTCCCAAGCCAGATTGGAATAGATTCTTGTAGAAGGTCTGGCCTAGGAGCTAGTGATGCCTTCATCCTGCAGATATGGCTTTTGAGAGGAACCACTCAGAGAGGAAAGTAAGCTGGTAACTTGTGTTGAAACCATCAACTTCAGAATGATTTTCTTTCCTCCAGTTTTGAAGGTCCTGAAAGAACTGAAACTGATGGAAGTAAAAATACTTGGGCTCCACAATAAATATTTTGCAAAGGTGGCATTTTCTAGGACCATAACAGGGCCAAGATGAGCAATTTAGAGCACCAGATACTAATAAAACCGGGAGCTAAACTCAAAAAGAATGGCAGCAGCAACAGTCAGGGGCATGAGCAACCGGACACCATCTTGCTGCTGGGGGTAGAAAACAAACCAGTGCACCCGCATTGCCCAGACTGAATGGGGAAGTGGGTTGTGATAAAGTCACATCCTTGAAAGCTCCTCAGCATAAAAAGGAACCAATTTCAGATCCACAGAGCATGTCCACAGCCCAACATTCACAAATCTTTAAAAAAAAAAATGTTGAGAATAAGAAGAAAGATCTGCACTCAGAAATATACTGTGATTCCATTTCTATGACTTTCAAAGACAGATAAACTAATGCATGGTGACAAATGTCGAAAAGTGGTTGCCTCTTGGGGAGGGATGGGAGAACTTTCTAGAACGTGATAATGTATTCTTCCAGTGGTGGTAACATGGTTGATGTCACATCAAACACTTAAAAATCTGTGCATGTATTGCATATCAGTCATGCCTGAATGAAAAATTTTAAAATGTGTGAATAGTCATAATAAAGTAATTTTTATTACTATAGTAACTAACATTTACTTACTTCTTACCTGAGTTATCTCACTGAATCCTTACCTCAACTCTGAAGGATTACTATTCCTATTATCCTTATTTTTATTTTTTTTTTTTGAACTGAGCTGAAAACTATTCAAAATGAATTGTAAATTTAATTTGCCTTAGCACCCTTTTATTCTTTTTTTTTAAATTTTTTTATTATTAATTTTTATTTTTTTAGTTTGTTTTGCTTTACAATACTGTACTCATTTTGCCATACATTGACGTAAATCAGCCATAAGTGTACCTGAAAGAAAATTGGAGGATAGTTGATTTACAACGTTATGTGAGTTTCAGGTGTACAGAAAAGTGAATCAGTTATACACATACCCACTCTTTCTTAGATTCTTTCCTCTTATGGACCATTACAGAGCATTGAGTAGAGTTCCCTGGGCTATACAGTAAGTTTTTTAATTAGTTATCTGCTGTATACATAATAATGTGATAAATTAGAAGTTTGACGTGAATATACATCCTCATTTTTAGTTGAAGAATTTGAACTCAAAGAGTATAGGACATGATCAAGGCCACGCATGAGTCGGTGACAGGTCTGGAATCCAAAATCTGACTTAAGAGTCTGAGATCTTAGCCACCTCCTCGGAGCACCTAGCGTATTGGATTTGAGTCAGAGGTGTGCTGTCTGAGCTTCCCTGGAGGCTCAGACAGTAAAGGGTCCACCTGCAACCCAGGAGACTTGTACTTGATCGCTGGGTTGGGAAGATCCCCTTGAGAAGGGAAAGGCTACCCACTCCAGTGTTCTTGCCTGCAGAATCCCATGCACAGAGGAGCCTGGCAGGCTACAGTCCATGGGGTTGCAAAGAGTCAGACATGACTGAGCAACTAGCAATCTTCATCAGCCATCCATGCTATCTCTGGGACATCTCATCATGAGCAAACGTGAGACCCCAGGCTCCACAGCCTGGTGTGAACAGATGGAAGACAAGAGAAAGCTTCATGGCCCTGGCCTGGTGACCTCCTACCCACAGAACTGGTCCGCATCTGGGCGATTTTGCTGGACCAGAGCACATAGTGTGAAAGAAACCATGGCATCTTCAGGGCCTCTGAGAGACTGGGATTTTGTTTTGTTTTGTTTTGTTTTTGTATTATGGCGTCTCTTTAAAGCTCTTCTCTGTCTTTCAAGATGTGTGCATTTCCAGGGACTTCACTGGTAGTCCAGTGGCTTAGATTCCACATTCCTACTACAGAGAGCTTGGGTTTGATCCCTGCTCAGGGAGCTAGGTTTTACATGCTGCAACTGAGTGTGCATGCCACAACTAAAGATCCTGCATGCCACAAGGAAGATCCTGCATGCGGCAACAAAGATCCCACGTGCTGCAGCTAAGATCCAGAACAGCCAAATAAATAAAGTCGTCGTTTTCTTGTTCAGTCACCAAGTCACATCCGACTCTCTGCGATCCCATTGACGGCAGCACACCAGGCTTCCTTATCCTTTACTATCTCTTGGAGTTTACTCAAATTCATGGCCACTGAGTCAATTAATATTTAAAAAAAAAATGTGCTTTCATGGAGTAAGTCTAAGGGGGACCTTGTTTAGGATATCAGCCCCTTAAGTATGGGGAATCTTCTCTGTCTTACTCACTAGTATCTCTCCAGGGTAGAATAACCCTCACTGACGATTTAGTATTAAATAAGTCCATCCACCCCTTCTTCCATTATTTCATCAGCCTCATGCCTTCTGACAATGTCTGCCTTGTTGAACCTTATCATAAATTTAGACCTGGCATTTATTATTGCTCATGGCCATTCAAACCCTCCAGAGGGCATTGCTAAGACTCAGATATCGGCTAGTCCTGATGGCCTTTCTCCCAGAGAATGAGAAGAGTGGATCGCCAAGGCCCCCTGCACAGGCCAAATGGAAAAGGACCCCCAGCCTCTCCTCACTTGGCCTCCTGCCTCTTCCTGAAAGCTCACAGGGCCAGCATTGGACAAGACTAAGATTTGACTTGACACCCCACTGGGGCACTGTTCAGGAGCTCAATTGTGCTGAGCAATGGAGTAGCACTTATTGGTTTCAGAGGAGATGGAAAATAATTTAAGCAACCTCTGTTCTTTCCAGCCCAGACACACACCATTGCACTGTTGACTTAGGAGCAGCTGCTGATACTGAGCAGAGACGGGAGCTCTTTATGAAACCCATCCCTCATCTGTCTTCAGCACATCAAGGGAAAAGCTGCCTGCCCAGATCAGTCAAAATCCTTTCTTCGGACTATCCTGCTAATTCAAGTCCTNCATTGCACTGTTGACTTAGGAGCAGCTGCTGATACTGAGCAGAGACGGGAGCTCTTTATGAAACCCATCCCTCATCTGTCTTCAGCACATCAAGGGAAAAGCTGCCTGCCCAGATCAGTCAAAATCCTTTCTTCGGACTATCCTGCTAATTCAAGTCCTGGCTGCTTTTCTCCAGGAAGGCAGGGTGAGGCTGGGTGATAGCAGAAGTCCTTGAGCCTTGAGGGGATGAAAGGCAGAGAGAATGTCAGAGTTTTTTTTCTTCTTCTTCTTTAAGGGTATGAGTTAAGCTACAGGGAAAGCTGAAAAAAAATTCTAGAGAAGTAAAGGGAGTGAAGAGATGACAGGGATTTTAACTTAGACTCAGTGGGTGATGTCTTTATTGCAAGCAGGAAGACACTTGGCTCTCATTTATTTTCCAAAGTCCAAACAGCAAAAGAAAAACAAAAAAAAGCCAACAACAACAACAACAGAAACCAGTTCAATGCGGGCCAGAATAAATCCAGGTTGTGATAGTTTTTTGTGTCAACTTGACTGAATGAAGCGATGATCAGACAGATAGTAAAACATTATTTCTGGGTGTGTGTAGGGGGGTGTTTCCAGAAGTGATTAGCACTGGAATCAGCTGATGAGGAAGATCACCCTCACCCATGCAGGTGGGCATCGTCCAATCCATTGCGAGCAGGATAGAACCTAAAGGTGGAGGATGGGCAGATTTGCTCCTTTTTGTTTTGAGCTGGGACATCTACCTTCTCCTACCCTTAGACGTCAGTGCTGCAGGTCTGTAATGAATCTGGCCCTGTCCGTGTCGTCAGGAGTTCACGGTCTAGTGGAAAGGACATAAGCTCTGATGGTAGAGTGAGCTATGGAATGTATAGTGAAGAAGAGGCATGGGGTGCGGTGAGTGGACATCAGGTATGTTTTCTTGAGGCTTTGAGCAGGACTTATCACAGCAAAGGCAAGCATGTGTGTGTTGTTTATAACATCCTAAGAAAAGATGACAATTTGAACGAGGGCATAGAAATAATATATCTTAAGGTCCAGGTGAGAAACTACAGCTTTCGGGGGAGGCAGAGGTTAGAGCAGTAGTTTTCAAACCTGGCAACAATTTGGAATCACCGAGGATGCTAAAATACTGACGCTCAGTTGCCACCCCCAGAGATACTGATTTCACTGCTTTTGGAAAGGATTTTAGAATTTGAATATTGGTAAATTTCCCTGGTAGTTCAGTCGGTAAAGAGACTGCCTACAATACAGGAGACCCAGGTTTGGTCCCTGGGTTGGGAAGATGCCCTGGTGAAGGAAATGGAAACCCAGTCCAGTACTCTTGCTTGGAGAATTCTATGGACAGAGAGCCCAGTAGGCTACAGCCCACAGAATCACAGAATTGGAAGTGACTGAGCCGCTAACAACAAAGCTCATCAGATGACTCTGTACAGTCTGAGTTGAGAGACACTGGTTGAAAAGAGCTGGCAGACATTAATGGATTTCTTTATTTATGTATTTGGCCAGTCAGCACAGATCTTCAATTCTTTAGTGACAGTCCTTAATTCTATTTTAAGGAATTATATCTCCCCACTGCTGGGCAATCCTGCCTAGGCGGCTACATGTGGTTGAACAGGCTGTGTACTGCACACAGGTACAGGCTAAGGCTGAACTGGAGGCTAAAATCGACCCCCGGTTTTGTTCACCACCCATGCCTAAGGGAACAGAGCTGTGCCTATCTCAAACAAGGGCATTTTCCCCAAACTGACACCAGAGTACCATCCAGGCTGACAACCACTCTGATTATCAATCAAGATACCCTGCTTTCCCTTAGCCAAGAACGAGGTAGACGATCAGGTATGGCACAAGGAACCTAACTCTCCTTGGAATGTGCTTCGAGGATGGAAAGACTGTGAGAGTTGATTTGCCCTGGTGACCTGACACAATCCCATGAGCTCCTGTTACAAGAACCTGCCAAACTCCATCATCCCTGCTCTTTTCAAGCAGTTCCCTCCTGCCTTCCTGTTGATGTAGTACTTTGAGAAAACGGATGCAGTTTAGGGGAGTAATATGGAAAAGGAGACAAGTACTAGTTTAGGGAGCATGGCAAACTTATTGGTAGAGGTGATACAGGAAACTACACAATTCATTTTTTATTTTATTTTTTTTTGAAACCTAAGAAAAGAAAATATGTCACTGATTTCACTTTTCTCTCTTCTATTTGCCACGAAGTGATGGGACTGGATGCCGTGATCTCATTTATTTATTTATTTAATTTTAATTGGAGGCTAATTACAATATTGTGGTGGTTTTTGCCATACATTCACATGAATCAGCCACAGACGTACATGTGTTCCCCATCCTGAATCTCTCTCCTGCCTCCCTCCCCGTCCCATCTCTCGGGGTCATCCCAGTGCACTGGCCCTGAGCACCCTGCCTCATGCATCAAACCTGGACTGGCGATCTGTTTCACATATGATAATATACATGTTTCAATGCTAGTCTCTCAAATCATCCCACCCTTGCCTTCTCCCACAGAGTCCAACAGTCTGTTCTTTACATCTGTGTCTCTTTCCCTGTCTTGCATATAGGGTCATTGTTACTATCTTTCTAAATTCCATATATATGCATTAATATATTGTATCGGTGTTTTTCTTCCTGACTTACTTCACTCTGTATATAAAAAAACTTTTTATTTTGTGTTGGAGTATAGCCGATTAACAATGTTGTGATAGGTTCAGGTGAACAGCAAAGGAACTCAGTCATATGTATACATGTATCCATTCTCCTCCCCAACACCCCTCCTCTCCAGGTTGCTATATAACATTGAGCAGAGTTCCCTGTGCTCTCAGTAGGTTGTCCATCTTAAGTATAGCAGTGTGTACAGGCAACCGTAAGTTCATTCTCTAAGTCTGCGGGTCTCTTTCTATTTCGTAGATAAATCCACTTGTATCATTTATCTTTAGATTCCACCTATAAGGGATACAATGCCGGAGACCTGGGTTCGATCCTTGGGTCAGGAAGATCCCCTGGAGAAGGCAATGGCACCCCATTCCAGTACTCTTGCCTGGAAAATCCCATGGACGGAGAAGCGTGGTGGGCTACAGTCCGTGGGGTTGCAAAGAGTCGGACATGACTGAGCCACTTCACTTTCCTTTCCTTTCCTTTCACATCATCCAGTATAATAAGGGCTATCATGCGGTGTTTCTCCTTCTCAGGAGAAACAGAGAGCCACACAGAGTTCTGATGGGGAAAGTTCCAGGCAGGTGGGACAGCAGGAGAAAAGGCCCTGAGGTTGAAAAACAGTCTCAATGACAGTAGCGAGACTAGAGCAGGGTGAACGAGAAGGACAGGATTAGGAGGCCCCAGACAGCCTTATGGTGTGGGAGAGGATGAGCCCGTGGGCCCAACCGTGCTGAATTCACCACCTCCCAGCTGTGTCATTGTTCACATTACTTAACCTCTCTATTTCGCAGTGGGCTTTGCTTGTGTCTCAGTTGGTAAAGAATCTACCTGCAATTCAGGAGACCTGGGTTTGATCCCTGGGTTGGGAAGGTTCCCTGAAGAAGGGAAAGGCTACCCAGCCCAGGATTCTGGCCTGGAGGATTCCATGCACTGGATAGTTCATTGGGTGGCAAAGAGTCGGACATGACTGAGTGGCTTTCACTTCACTTCATCTGCTAAAGGGGGCTAATAATAGAACTAACCCCACAAGGTTGTTGTGGCTTGTTAATACATGTCAACTGCTTAGAGAAACGTCTGGTACATAAGCGCTCCATAAATGTCAGTTAGTGTTGCAAATCGTGATGTAGATTTCATTTTTACTCTCAATGAAATGAAAGAGTCCTTGGAGGATTTTAAACAAGGGTGAGGCACTGACTGATTCAAGGTTAAAAAGACCACTTTGGCTATTACATTAAGAACAACCTTGTGACTTCCCTGGCGGTCCGGTGGTCAGGACCCCATGCGCTCACAGCTGTGGCCCCGGGGTTCAATCCCTGGTCGAGGAAAAATCCCACAAGCTGAGCAATGCAGCCAGGATAAGAAAAGGAGAACAAGAAGGGGACAGCCTGAATCGGGCATGTGGAGAAACAGAGATGCAGGCAGAGTGGCAGCTTACAGTCAGGTGATCTCATTTATTTATTTATTATTTATTTATTGTTCCTGCTCTGCCTGCCGCAGTTAGTGGGACTTGCTTCCTGCCGCTTCCAAAGATCCCTAACTACAAAGGGATGCGAGGCCAAACGTCAGGGGAGATGAGGCAGGAGAGCTAAGCACTGGTCAGATTACATAAGATCTTAACTGTGATTCTAAGGAGGCTGATCTTTTTAGGAAGGCAATGGATACTNCGCAGGCAGAGTGGCAGCTTACAGTCAGGTGATCTCATTTATTTATTTATTATTTATTTATTGTTCCTGCTCTGCCTGCCGCTGTTAGTGGGACTTGCTTCCTGCCGCTTCAAAAGATCCCTAACTACAAAGGGATGCGAGGCCAAACGTCAGGGGAGATGAGGCAGGAGAGCTAAGCACTGGTCAGATTACATAAGATCTTAACTGTGATTCTAAGGAGGCTGATCTTTTTAGGAAGGCAATGGATACTCTTCAGAGAGCAGACGAATGATATGATCAGACCTGCATTTCCTGAAGATCCCACTGATGCTGTGTGGAAGATTAATAGGAGACGTGAGATTTAGAGATCAGAGATCCAGAAATGAGCATCATTAGCCAGGAGACTAGAAAGAGAATGTTCTGACTGTGACATGAAGACATTGGAAATAATAGCTATTTCTTGCTCCTCTTGGTGGTGGGTTAGGACTTTTAATAGGAACTTTAGGTTCCAGGCTGGGGCCACTAGAATCTGGAGAAATACCATCACCCATTGATTGCTTTTAAGGCAGTGCTGGAAGAATTCTATAAGGCAAAAACAGCAGGACTTAATCAAAGCAAGTGGAACTAATCTCGGATTCCAGCCTCCTGGCCAGAGGTTACAAGGCAGCAGGTGGGCCCAAAATGACACAGACATGTTTTCTTGGCCCTGTAGTGATTTACAAATGTTGTTATGGGAATTTCATATTTGTATTTGAATTTGCTATACCCCAAAATCTGGCTGACCAGGCAGGGGTCTCCATTCGGTACTGGTGGGATGGATTGAAGGTGGGGCATGGTGGTACCTGGTCTCCAGTCTGCCCCAGCCGCCATCTGGCCCATCAGTGAATTTACTCTTCTGCCCAGCCCCTGTAAGCCTCTGGGTTTGTGACCCCTGCAAAGACCTGCTTTGCCTACATTCTGCTCTGAAGAGTACAACGGAAGCTGTGGTGAAGCTCAGAGCCCACCTGTAAATAGAAGCGCCAGGGGTGAGTCACCTATTCACTCCACCAGATATACCCAGCCCCCATCGCTACCCCATGCTTTGCCCCCAACTATATTCTGGCAATTGTCCCCAGAGCCCGCTTCCCCTGGCAGCCTCATTCCCTTTCTTCACTCTACGCACCACTTGTGCCTGGCTTCTGGGCCCTCAAAATAATTGGGTCTGAGCAAGCAGTCCCTCTATAAATATTAATCTGGATATGCTTGGAATACTTTGCCTCTTTTAGATGAATTGTTAACTAGATTTCTAATCGGGAGCTTCTTGACAAGCAAAGCAAGAGCTCTCTGCTGGTTTGTTCCTTTATTGGGAGCGGGGGAAGGTGGGATTCGCTAGAAATGGTAAGGATTTATTTAGGAGAGATGGAGAAGGCAATGGCAATCCACTTCAGTAGTCGTGCCTGGAAAATCCCATGGACGGAGGAACCTGGTAGGCTGCAGTCCATGGGGTCACGAAGAGTCGGACATGACTGAGCGACTTCCCTTTCACTTTTCACTTTCATGCATTGGAGAAGGAAATGGCAAGCCACTCCAGTGTTCTTGCCTGGAGAATCCCAGGGACAGAGGAGCCTGGTGGGTTGCCATCTATGGGGTTGCACAGAGTCGGATACGACTAAAGCAACTTAGCAGCAGCAGTATTTAGGAGAGAGGAGTTATGCGTGGTCCAGTTCCCTGAAGCCATAAGCACCCTGAGATTCTTCTGAGAAATCTCAAGAAGACCACCCTGGCCAGAAAACCTGTGCTGGTTAGAAGGTGAAGGTGAAGTGAAAGTGTTAGTCGCTCAGTTGTGTACGACTCTTTGTGACCCCACGGACTGTAGCCACCAGGCTCCTCTGTTCGTGGGATTCTCCAGGCAAGAATGCTGGAGTGGGTTGCCATCTCCTTCTCCGGGGAATCTTCCTGACCCAGGGATTGAACCTGGGTCTCCTGCATTGCAGGCAGCTGGGTTTTAGCAACTGTCAGGTCATGATGAGAACTGCAGCTCTGCCCCTGGATGAATTTGAGCAAGCTACTTACCTCTCTGGCCCTTGGTTTGCTCATCTATAAAGTGGGGGTGATACGATGGGTGTACCGTGGCTGCAATGGGGATTTAATTAGGCAGCATGTGGGTTAGATAATGGATAGATGATAAAACTTAGATCTAAGTTTCTCAGAAGAAAAAGAAATAATGAAGGAAGAGAGGATTCTAGAGCGACTTCAGGGAGGTCACTTCTGGCCACTTGTGCAAACTTCAGAGCTGCAGAATTTTCCCTTTTCCTGGATCCTAATTAGAGTGTGGAGGTGGTCCTGCCACACAGTTGACACATCTAGGTCACAAGTATGCCTCATGGCAGCAAATGCACCCACCTGATCATTCTGTGAACAGTGGCTGAGTCCCCACTATGCGCCTTGCTTAATGACAGTCCCGAGGACATGGTGGGAAAGGGATGCAGAGATGGGGTCTGACAACAGGAGGGTGTTTGTGGCTGGGAGACAAGGGTTCTGGTGGTTCGCAGCACAGATCTTGGATTAGAGAGACTACTGGGTCCACTGTGTGTGACTGTGTGATTGTGAACTCACAGAAGACCCCAGCTCACCAAAGCTCACCTTCTTCATCTGTCGTGCAGAAACTGTATCTCCCACTAGAGTTGGGGATTATAGTTTCTGCTTCTCTTGCTTGTCAGAGCTTTTTTTTTTTTTTTTTTTTTAAGGTTCAAATTCAATGAGCCAATGAGCGTGAACCCACTCTGCACGCTGCAAAATGCAAATGAATGTATAGTGTTCCTCTTCGGAAAGGAAATTCACCACATTCCAGCTTTCTCAGGATTTGGGCCAGGCTCACATCACTGTCACGGGCAGCCTGCCTTGGACTGACCAGCTAGCCCATCCATTCTGTTCCAGCTGCTGATCGGTGGCAAGGGAAGTGGTTTGGACCAACAGGCTCCCTTTAAAAGTGATCATGTCTGAGTGCTTTCCCAAAAAGCAAAGGACTATAGTTCAGGCATCTTCCAGGAACCCTCCCCATCTTCACAGGGTGAAATTACACTCCTTAGTGAAATTCCAGGCCTTGCTACAGCACTATCTTCCTGCACAAAATGGCATTGGCTTATTAACCCTTCAGGAGAAAATTCTAGACTCGCACCCCCCTGGCAGTACAGCACAGTGTCTAGTTGCATAAGCTCTGATACCAGGCTTTGTGCTCAATATCTGCTCTGCCATATCTTTGGCTGTGTGACCTTTGGCATGTTACTTACCCTTTCTGGACTTCAGTTTCTTTGCCTCATGGAAATACTAATGAAACCTAACAGGTGTCCTGCAAAGTCAGGAGAGGTAACACAGTTACCATGACATCTGACACATAGCAATTACTCAATTAATCCTATTATTACTTAAAAGTCTACATTTCTGTTGTTTCACAGTGCCAGCAACTCAGACTGGGCCTTCAATAAGTGTAATACTAAGGTATAGAGAACTAATATAAAGTGACTGATGGTAGAGAGGCCTCAATAACTGTTTTTTTTTATTATCATTAATATCATTTGTCATTACTCTTACTAGGAATGAAGACAAAGCTGGTGCCCAATTGGGTGGGGAGCCTGTTTTTCTTTTTTTCTTTTTTTTAATTGGAGGCTAATTACTTTACAATATTGTATTGGTTTTGCCATACATCAACATGACTCCACCACGGGTGTACACGTATTCCCAATCCTGAAGCCCCCTCCCACCTCCCTCCCGATACCATCCCTCTGGGTCATCCCAGTGCACCAGCTCTTCATCCATAGGGTGGTGAGTTACCAGACGGCTCAGGGAAGGAAGGCTTCAGAGAAAACTGGCCTGGCCCAGGGGGCTGTCAGCATTTCCATTTGTTTCACCCTAGGAGCAGTTTTCATCTGAGTTTATAATAGTTTCCACTGAGGATTGCTCTCCCTTCTTTGTCCAGGTCTCAGATGGACAACGCAAAGGCATCTCTCATAAGCAGACAGAGCTCACACTCAAAGTGTATTCTGCCTCCAGGGGTGTGATTAGGGACCATCCTTAAGGTAACTGGCGATAACCCTGGCAGGAACAGCCCCTGAGGCTAAGAACTGCTCCTCCTGCCTGCTGAGGTTAAACTTGCTTCTTCTTCTAATTGCTTAGAGCAACCTGGGCCAGCTGCGTCCAAAGAGCCTCCAAGGTGAGTTTTCAAGGTAAACGAAGCCGCAAGGTTCTCTCTATATGAAGAGTTGACCTGAGGATAAGATACTAGTCACTCCCTCTCATCTCGCCAGTCTTTGTGCTCCAAGAAGGCAGGGCCCATGTCTGTCTATTTGTCCTCTGCATCCACGATGCTCAGCACATAGCAGAGGAGGTGTTGAGAAGTCCTGGATGGACGGGTGGCTGCATAGGTGGAAGGGATGAGGGGGTAGATAGGTGGACGAGTGAATGGATGAATGAGTGGAGGGATAGATGGGGGTACATGGATGGATGGGTGGAGGAACGAATAAATAGGTGGAATGGTGGGTGGGTAGATGGATGGGTAGATGGATAGATGGGTGAATGGGTAGATGGATGGATGGATATATGCAGGGTAGATGGGTGATGGGTGAGTGGATGAATGAGTGGAAGGATAAATGGGTGGGTAGATGGAAGAATGGGTGGAAGAAAGAGTGAATGGGTAGCTGGGTAGATGGATGGGTGGATGGGTACATGGGTGGGT